>PVIH01012007.1:0-12424 GCA_004025045.1 Sigmodon hispidus
GCTTCACTTCTTCTTTTCCAATTTGTATGCCCTTAATCTCTTTTTGTTCCCTTATTGCTTTAGCTAAAACTTCGAGAACTATATTGAATAGATAAGGGGAGAGAGGACATCCTTGTCTAGTTCCTGACTTTAGTGGGATTGCTTTGAGTTTTTCTCCATTAAGTTTGATACTGGCTGTCGGCTTCTTGTAAATTGCCTTTATTATATTTAGGTATTCTCCCTGTATTCGTGATCTCTCCAGAGCTTTAATCATAAAGGAGTGTTGGATTTTGTCAAAGGCTTTTTCAGCATCTAAGGATATGATCATGTGGTTTTGTTCCTTTAGTTCGTTTATATGATGGATAACATTTACAGTTTTTCGTATGTTAAACCAGCCCTGTATTTCTGGGATGAAGCTTACTTGGTCGTGGTGGATGATATCTTCTATACATTGTTTTATGTGGTTTGCCAAAATTTTGTTGATAATTTTCGCATCAATATTGATGAGGGAAATTGGTCTGTAATTCTCTTTCTTTGTTGTGTCTTTGAATGGCTTGGGTATTAGGGTGATTGTGGCCTCATAAAAGGAAATTGGCAATATTCCTTCAGTTTCTTCTGTGTGAAATAGTTTGAGGAGTAACGGTAGTAATTCTTCTTTGAATGCCTGGTAGAATTCTGCACTAAAACCATTTGGGCCAGGGCTTTTATTTTGGGGGACATTTTTAATGACAGCTTCAATTTCTTTAAGGGTTAAAGGCCTGTTTAGGTAATTAATCTGATCTTCATTTAATTTTGGTAGATGGTACCTGTCCAGAAAGCTGTCCATTTCTTCTAGGTTTTCCATTTTTGTGGAATACAGATTTTCAAAATATGATCTGATAATTCTCTGGATTTCCTGGGTGTCTGTTGTTATGTCCCCCTTTTCATTTCTGATTTTGTTGATTTGAACACACACTCTCTCTCTGTTTGTTGATTAGTTTGGCTAAGGGCTTATCTATCTTGTTAACTTTCTCAAAGAACCAACTCTTAGATTCATTGATTCTTTGTATTGTTCTTTTTGTTTCAATTGTATTGTTTTCAGCTCTAAGTTTGATTATTTCCTGCCGTCTACTCTTTCTAGTTGAGTTCACTTCTAATTGTTCTAAGGCTTTCAGCTGAGCTGTTAGGTCCCTAGTGTGGGATTTCTCTAGGCTTTTCATATAGGCATCTAGCGTTATGAATTTTCCTTTTAAGACTCCTTTCATTGTGTCCCACAAGTTTGGATACATTGTGGATTCATTTTCATTAAATTCTAGGAAGACTTTGATTTCTTTCTTAATTTCTTCCTTAACCCAGAGATGGTTCAGTTGAGAGATGTTTAGTCTCCATGAGTTGGTAGGCTTTCTTTGGGTTTTGATGTTGTTGAACTCTAACTTTAGGCTCTGGTGGTGTGATAAGTTAGAAGGTATTATTTCTGTTTTTTGTATCTGTTGATATTTGCTTTATGACCAAATATGTGGTCAGTTTTGGAGAAAGTTCCATGAGGAGCTGAGAAATATATATTCCTTTGCGTTTGGGTGGAAGCTTCTGTAGATATCTATTAAATCCATTTGCATCATAACCTCTTTTAGACTCCTTATTTCTCTGTTGAGACTCGGTCTGGTTGATCTATCCAGGGTTGTTAGTGGGGTATTGAAGTCTCTCACTATTAGGGTGTAAGAATTGATGTAGGATTTGAGCTTTAGCAGTGTTTCTTTTACATAAGTAGGTGCCCTTATATCAGGGGCATAAATATTCAGGATTGAAATCTCCTCTTGACCAATTTTTCCTGTGATGAATAAGTAGTGACCATCTTGATCCCTTTTAATTGTTTTTAGCTTAAACTCTACTTTGTTAGATATTAGGATTGCAACCTCCGCTTGTTTCTTAGGACCATTTGACTGGAAAATCTTTTCCCAACCCTTTATTCTAAGCCTGTGTCTGTCTTTGTGGTTGAGGTGTGTTTCTTGTAGGCAACAGAAGGATGGCTTCTGTCGTTGTATCCATCTTGTTAGTGTGTGACATTTTATAGGAGACTTGAGACCATTGATATTAAGGGAAATGAGTGACCATTGATTCATATTTCCTGTCATTTTTGGTGGTAACTTGTTTGTATTTCCTTTCTCTAGGGTATTCTTCTGTGGAATTATCAATTGTTTGTGATTTCATGGGTGTATCTGGGGTCCTTATGTTGGAGTTTTCCCTCTAATACTCTCTGTAGTGCTGCATTGGTAGATAGATATTCTTTCAGTCTGACTTTGTCCTGAAATACCTTGTTTACTCCATCTATGGTGACTGATAATTTTGCAGGGTATAGTATTCTAGTTTGGCATCCATGCTCTTTTAGTGTCTGTATAACTTCTGACCAACCCCTTCTGGCTTTCATCGTTTCCATTGTATAGTCAGGCATTATTCTGATGGGTCTGCCTTTATATGAGAGTTGGACCTTTTCTTTTGCAGCTCTTAAATTTTTTTTTTGTTCTGTATGTTTTGCGTCTTGATTATAATGCGGTGCACTGACCTTTTTGGGGAGTCATATCTATTTGGTGTTCTTTAAGCTTCCTGTATCTTTATAGGCATTTCCTTCCTCTGGTTAGGGAAGCTTACTTCTATGATTTTATTGAAAACATTATCTGTGCCTTTTAGCTGGTATTATTCTTCTCCTTCCTCTATTTCTATAATTCTCTAGTTAGGTTTTTTCATGGTGTCCCAGATTTCTTGAACATTTTGAGTTATGACTTTTTTGGTTTTAATATTTTCTTTGACTGATATATCTATTTGAGCTACTGGGTCTTCCACTTCAGAGATTCTATCTTCCATCTCTTGAACTCTGTTTGTTATGCTTGTATCTGGTGTTCCAGCTTTTTTCTTCAGGTTTTCTATTTCCATCTTTGCCTCATTTTGTGCCTGTTTTATTGCTTCTATTTCAGCTTTTAGTTCCTGGCTTGTTTCTTTCATTTTGTGGTTTACTTTTTCTTGGTTTTCTTTCATAGGTTTGTTCATCTTTTCTAATTTTTTGTTTGTATTTTCTTATATTTCTTTAAGGCAATTTTTCATATCTTCCTTGAGAGCTTCAATGATCATCATAAAGGAATTTTTGGTGTTGCTTCTTTCTGTTTGCTCTTCATTGCTCGGTTAAGATCTTGTATTTGTAGGATTGCCACTTTCTTCTGATGTTACCTTGTTGTTCTTTATAGTATTATGCTAATTTTGCACTGGAGTCTGCCCATGGCTTCAGTGGTTCTCAATTAGGTGGCTCCTTATCAGTTGTGGTACTTGGGCTTGTGTGTCTATTGTCACCTCTTTGGGTGGAGTCTGAGTCTGTTTTTCAGGGTCCTCAGTCCTTCTCTGTTTGCTCAGTTGAGGTGGGTAGCTGTGCAAATTCCCTCAGCAGCAGCTGGGAGAACTGTGGCAGTCAGAGTTTATCTCTGTCTGCTACAGAGTGTGTGGGGACACGCTCTCTATTTCTATTTTTTTACTTTCAGACTGAAGTTTGATTATCCTATGCCATCTACTACATTTTGTGTTCTTACCTCTTTTTGGTCTAGAGTTCAGGTATGTAATTAAATTGCTAGTATGAGAAAACTATATTTTTCATGTAGGTACATAAAACTATGAACTTGCTTCTTTCTTTCTCTTTTTATTTATTTATTTAAAAAGGTCTTTTTCCCCATGTATCCTCCTGCTTGCCCTCCCTTATCTCCTCCTAATCCCTCTCAAGCTGCCTTCAGCTTCACCCTCCATTCTCTCCCCAAGAAGAGCAGGAAATCCCAAGGTGGGTCACCTCAGCCTGAAGCATTCATTCCAGGCCTGTCCAATTCCCTCATCCCAACAGCTTTCATTGTGTCCTTTAAGATTGTGTATGTTTTATATTCATTTTCATTGAATTCTAGGAATTTGTTAATTGTTTCATCTGTCTTTATCCATTTTTCATTCTGTAGAGAATCATTCAGTTTTCATGATTTTATAACCTTTCTGGTTTTTTGATATCCAGCTTTAATGCATGATGGTCAGATAGGATTCAGGGAGTTATGTCCATTTTCTTTTACCTTTCAAGACTTGCTTTGTATCTGAGTATTTGAACAATCTTAGAGATAGTTTTGTGAGGTTCTGAAATGAAGATATATTTTTATGTTTAGGTAAAATATTCTGTAAATATCTTTTAGGCTCATGTGCTTTCTAACATCTGTTTCCTTTAGTATTTCACTGTTTAATTTATGTCTGAATGATTTATATTTTGGTGATAGTGGGCTACTAAAGTTTTCATTATCAATCAGTATGTGGGGGTCAATATGTGATTTTATCTTCAGGAGTGTCTTTTTTTTTAAGTGAATGCACTTGTGTTTGGAATATATATGGTAAGAATTGAAGTGCCATCTTTCTGGATCTTCCTTTTGATGTGTATGTAGTATTTTTCTTTATCTCATTTGATTAATTTTGATTTGAAGTCTGTTTTGGTAGATATTAAAATGATCACATCAGCTTTTTTCTTAAATCCACATGTATAATATAACTTTTCCAAACTCTTTACCCTAAGGTAACATTTACTTTTGATATTGAGGTGTGATCCTTATATTCAGCAGAACAATGAATCCTGCTTTTGCATTTATTATGTTTGTATTTTTCTTCTCTTAGAAATTGATACAACTGACATTTAAAGATATTAAAGACAAATAATTGTTAATTCTTGTTAATTTCTTGCTGTATTATGTGTTGGTAATGTTGTTGTTGTTGTGTGTGTATGTGGCCTTTCCTTCATTATTGTGTTATTATTTATTTTCTATATTTTCTGGGGTGCAGTAAACCACCTTAGATGTATTTTTTCTTTCTTTTTTACTAGCACATTTGGTATCACAGAATCTGTAGATATATATTTTTAATTTTTATCCCAAAATATCATATTTTCCATGTATGATGACATAAATTTGCTGGATATAGTAATCTGCGCTGGCATCAGTAGTCTTTCGGTGTCTGCAAGACATTTGTCCAAATTCATTGAGAAGTCAGTTGTAATTATAATAGATGTTCCTTTTTTATGTTACTTCATTTTATTTTCTTGAACCTTTTAATACTCATTCTGTGTTCTGTATGTTTAGTGCTTTGATTATTATGTCACTAGAAGATGTTCTTTTCTGATCCAATCAATTTGGTCTTCTTTAAACTTCTTTTACTTTATTAGGCTTCTTCCTTTGATTGGAAAATTTCCTTTTATAAATTTATTGAATATATTTCTTGTCTTGCAGCTGGAACACTTCTTTCCCTGTTCTTATATTACTTAGGATTAGTGTATAGTGTCCCAGATATTCTGAATGTTTTGTGCTGGGAATTTTTTAGATGTAACTTTTTTTTGACTGATCTATTTCTTTCTATGATATTTTTAGTGTCTAAAGTTTTGTCTTTATCTCTCATCTTCTGTTGGTGGAACTTGTCTCTGTATTTACTCTTTTCATTTCCAAATGTTTTATATGATGATTTTTGTCAATGTTGCTTTATTTTTTCATATATATATTATATATTTATTCCCTTGTTTAGGCACCCTTCCCCTTCCCACCCCTCCCAGTCACTCACTCTTCTATCCATCAGTTTATCTCCTCCCCAGCAAGGGCAGGAGGTCCCAAGTTCCCAAGGTGGCTTAGTTCAACATCTACTCCAGGCAGATCTGCTTTCCACACCCCAACAGCAAGGCTGAGTCAGGTGTTTCTCTGGAGGGAATGGGCTGAAAGATTCCAGTCCAAGGTGTTTCAGATCCTAAGCTGTTCAGTGGTTGTGGTTTGCAGCTTGGACATGCTTAGCTTTTTTTGTTTAAAGTCCACCAATGAGTGAGTACATCCCCTGTTTATCATTCTGAGTTTGTGAGACCTTGCACAGAAGGATATTTTCCAAATCCATCCATTTGCCTGCAAATTTGAGGATATTAATTTTTTGTAAATGTACCATAGCTTGTTACTCCATTGTTCAGTTGAGGGGCATTTAAGTTGTTTCCAAGTTCTTGGTATTACAAATAATGTTGCTATAAATGGAAACAATGAAAGCAAGAAGGTCTTGGTCAGAAGTTATATAGACACTGAAAGAGCAAGGCTGCCAACATAGACTACTGTTCCCAGCAAAACTATCAATCACCATAGATGGAATAAACAAGATATTTCATGACAAAGTCAGATTTAAATAATACCTATCTACAAATCCAGCTCTTCAGAAAGCATTAGAGGGAACACTCCAACCTAAGGATCCTAGATACACCCATGAAACCACAATAAATAACCCCACAGAAGAAAAACGCAGAGAAAGGAAATACATACAATCTGCCACCAAAATAACAGGAAATATCTATCAGTGGTCATTAATACCCCTTAATATCAATGGACTCAATTTACCTATAAAAAGACACACACTAACACAATGGATACAAAAACAGAAACCATCCTTCTGCTGCATACAAGAAACACACCTCAACCACAAAGACAGACACAGGCTCAGAGTAAAGGGTTGGGAAAAGATTTTCCAATCAGATGACCCTAAGAAACAAGCTGGTGTTGTCAACCTAATATCTAACAAAGTAGACTTCAAACTGAAATCAATTAAAAGAACCAGGATGGACATTACTTATTCATCACAGGAAAAATTGGTAGAGAGGAGATTTCAATCCTGAATATTTATACCCCTAATATCATGACACCTATCTATGTAAAAGAAACACTGCTAAAGCTCAAATCCCACATCTACTCTCACACCCTAATAATGGGAGACCTCAATATCCCACTTTCACCCTTGGATAAGTCAATCAGACAGAGACTAAACAGAGAAATAAGGACTCTAACAGAGGGTATGATACAAATGGATTTAATAGATATTTATTGAAGCTTCGACCCAAATGCAAAGGAATATATATATTTCTCATCACCACATGGAACTTTCTCTAAAATTGACCACATGAATGATTATAAAGCAAATATCAATAGATACAAAAAAGTGGAAATAGTCCCTTGTATCATAGCAGACAACGATTGCCTAATGTTAGAGTTCAACAACATCAAAAATCACAGAAAGCCTACCATAGTGTGGAAACTAAACATCACTCAACTGAATCACATCTGAGTCAAGGAAAAAATTAAGAAAGAAATCAAAGACTTCCTAGAATTTAACAAAAATGAATCCACGATGTACCCAAATTTGTGAGACACAATGAAGGTAGTCTTGAAAGGAAAATTCATAGCACTAGATGCCTATATCAAAAACCTAGAGAAATCCCACACTAGAGAACTATCAGCACAGTTGAAAGCCTTAGAACAATTAGAAGCAAGCTCACCTAGAAGGAATAGATGGCAGGAAATAATCAAACTTAGAGCTGAAGTCAATACAATTGAAACAAAAAGAACATTACAAAGAATAAATGAATCAAAGAGTTGATTCTTTGAGAAAGTCAAAAAGATAGATAAACCTTTATCTAAACTAACCAAAAAGTACAGAGTGAGAGAGAATCCAAATCAACAAAATCAGAAATGAAAAGGGGGACATAACAACAGACGCCCTGGAAATCCAGAGAATTATCACGTAACACTTTGAAAATCTATATTCCCCCAAAATGGAAAACCTAGAAGAAATGAACAGCTTTTTGGGCAAGTACAATTTACCAAAATTAAATAGATATCAGATTAAATACCTAAACAAACCTATAACCCTTAAGGAAATTGAAGCTGTCATTAATAACCTCCCAAGTGAAAAAGACCCAGGTCCAGATTGTTTCAGTGCAGAGTTCTACCAGGCATTCAAAAATGAGCTATTACCAATGCTCCTCAAACTGTTTCACACAGTAGAAATTGAAGGACTATTTCCAAACTCTTTTTATGAGGCAACAATTACCCTATTACCCAAGTCACTCAACGATGCAACACAGAAGGAGAATAGCAGACCAATTTCCCTCATGAATATTGATGCTAAAAATTCTCAACAAAATTCTGTCAAACTACATACAACAACATATAAAAAATATCATCTAACATGATCAAGTAGGCTTCATCCCAGAAATACAGGGTTGTTTCAACATATGACAAGCCATAAATGTCATTCATCATATAAACAAACTGAAGGAAAAAAATCACATGATCATATCCTTAGACGTTGAAAAACCTGTGACAAAATCCAATACTCCTTTATGATAAAAGTCCTGGAGAGGTCAAGAATACAGGGAAAATACCTAAATATAATAAAGGAAATTTACAAGAAGCCGACAGCCAGCATCAAATTTAATGGAGAAAAACTCAAAGTAATCCCACTAAAATCAAGAACTAGACAAGGATGTCCTCTCTCCCCTTATCTATTCAATATAGTTCTCGAAGTTTTAGCTAAAGCAATGAGAGAACAAAAGGAAATTAAGGGGATACAAATTGGAAAAGAAGTCAAACTATCTCTATTTGCAGACAACATGATTGTATACTTAAGTGACCTACAAAATTCTACCAGGGAACTTGTACAGTTGATAAACACCTTCAGCAATGCAGCAGGATACAAGATTAACTCAAAGAAATCAGTAGCCTTCTTATACACTAAAGATAAAAGGGCTGAAACAGAAATAATGGAAACATCACCATTTATAATAGCTGCAAATAGCATTAAATACCTTAGAATAACTATAACCAAAGAAGTAACAGATCTATTTGACAAAAACTTTAAATCACTGAAGAAATTGAAGAGGATATCAGAAAATGGAAAAACCTCTTATGTTGCTGGATAGGTAGAATCCACATAGTAAAAATGGCAATTCTGCCAAAAGCAATTAACTCCCTTTCCATCAAAATCCCAACACAATTTTTACAGACCTTGAAAGAACAATGCTCAGTTTCATTTGGAATAATAGGAAAGCCAGTATTGCCAAAACAATTTTCCTCAACAAAAGAACTTTGAGGCATCACCATCCCCGACTTCAAATTATACTACAGAGCCACAGTAATAAAAACAGCTTGGTACTGGCATAAAAACTGACTTGTGGATTAATAGAATCAAGTTGAAGTCCCAGACATTAACCCATACACCCATGAACACTTGATTTTTAACAAAGAGGCCAAATATATTCAATGAAAAAAAGATAGTATCTTCAACAAATAGTTTTGGCAAAACTGGATGGTAGTGTGTAGAAAAATGAACATAGATCCAAATGTAACATCTTGCACAAAACTTAAATTTGCTGATCAAAGACCTCAACATAAACCTAGCCACACTGAACTTGATAGAAAAGAAAGAGGGAAATACCCTCCAATGCACTGGCACTGGTGACTACTTCCTAATTATAATTCCAGTAGCACAGACACTAAGAACAACAAGCAATAAGTAAGACCTCCTGAAACTGAGAAGCTTCTGTAAGGCCAACTACACTATAAGTAAGACAAAATGACAGCTTACAGAATGGGAAAAGATTTTACCAACCTTACAAGTAACAGAGGGTTGATCTCTGAAATATATAGGGAGCTCAAAAAACTAGAGCCCCAAACCTTTAAAAACACAAATAAAAAATGGGGTTCAGAACTAAAAAGGAATTTCTCAGCAGAATTAAAAATGGCTGAAAGACACATAAAAAAGTGCTCAACATCTTTAGCCATCATAGAAATGCAAATCAAAACAACTTTGAGATACTGCCTTACACCTGTCAGAATGACCAAGATTAAAAACACAGATGACAGCCTATGCTGGAGAGGTTGTGGAGCAAGGGGAACACTCCTCCATTGTTGGTGGGATTGTAATCTTGTTCAGCCACTCTGAAATGCAGTATGGTAATTTCTCAGAAAACTGGGAATCAGTCTCCCCAAAGACCCACCTATACCACTATTGGATATATACCCTAAAGATGCACATTTGCACTCCAAATGCCTTAGCTCAACTATGTTTATAGCAACATTATTTATAATAGCAAGAACTTGGAAACGACCTAGATGCCCCTCAACTGAACAATGGAGTAAACCATTTTCTTGTTTGTCTTTTCTTCAATTTCTTTATGAGAATTCTTTATTTCTTCTTTAAAGGCCTCTATCATCTTCATAAATTTATCTCTAAATTTGTTTTCTTTTGCTTCTTCTACATTTTGATTTCCAAGTCTTTCTATTGTAAAACTACTAGGTTCCAGTGGTGCCATATTGCTCTTTATATTGTTGTAGGTGTACTTACACTAATGTCTACCCATCTCTTTCTTCAATTAATGCAAATTGTATCTGTGTCTCAGGAAAATGCTCTTGATCTAATCTGAGCTAGCTGTGTCTATGTCTCAGGGAGTCAACTTGGTCTAATCAGCACCAGCAGTGTTTTTGTCTCAAGAAACTGCTGGGGTCCTGAAGAATGGGTGTATTTGTGGGATGGAGAGGATTATAGATTTCAGGGTCTGATTGGGGGTATTGGTGGGGGACTCTTCCCTCAGGAGTCTTGCCTAATGGTCTTCAATTCTTAGTTCAAGTGGAGCTGGCACAGCCTGTTTCTCAGAGCTGCTCCTGGCCCAAATAGAGCTGGCAGAGTCAATGATTCAGGGAGCTACTCATGTCATAGGGTGATGAATGGATTTGGAGACAGAGTTGAACTTTTAGATTATGAAGTCTAATGGGAGTTGTTGGTAGAGGAGGTTTCTTGCTTGCCTTCAACTGAGGTATCAATGGATGGTGGTGGGGGCAGGGATTGTGACCTGGGGATAAAGTGCTAGAGAAGAGGCTGCCTGGCTGGGAGAAGAGTAGAGTCACTTACCTCTTGGTCTAATTGGAGCTGTCAGAGTCTGTGTCTCAGGGATCTGCTGATGGTTTCAGGAGGATAGATGGGTTTGGGGTACAGAATGGTACTTGCAGATTACAAGATCAGATAGTGCTGTTGGTAGGGGAGGCCTCTCCACATGAATCTTACATTTTTATATAGATAAAGCCATTCTTTTTTTTTACATCTTTCTTTCTGTGTATTAGTGCAAATGGGTTCAACCCATAGTTGTATCTTGATTCTGTACATTTCCCTCCTTAACTGCCTGTGGACTATTGGACTTTTCTCTTTCAGTTGCTGCACTGTGAGATTTCCTGCTTTTCTTTGCAAATCACAAGAATAGTTCTTGAATGTTCTCTAAATCTTTTTACAGAAGACTATTTGTCCTGAATTTATTCATGTTAGATCTACATCTTATTTTTCTACTCTGTTGTAGACCCTGTAATTTGTTGATATACTGTCTTTTTTATTTGGTACTTGGATCTTGCTTTCCAGCTCTATTATTTTCCCAGTGTGTTTCACAGAGAAGATGCAATTTTCTGATGTCCATAACACCCAGAAGCAGAAACACAAGCAGTATCAGATATATACCAGTATCCCTGAAGTAAAGGTGTTACATCAGGTAAATGTTGACACTGTGACTGTCACCATTGTGAAATTTTTAAAAAATTATTTATCTCTACCCTGTAAGTTATAGGAATAGATATGTCGATCCATCACTGCATTTGCCTCCAGTAACAATTCTAACTTTTGTGAATTGATGTTTCTCTGACATGAATAAAATACTGAATTATATAATATTCTTGTGTTTATAGTAATTGAATAAGTAAATAGTGATATATCTTCTGATTTGCAATGAATTTTTTGTGATGCCAGAGACATTTATAAAACTATAGAACATTTTGAGATGTTTAATCTTTCCTACTTTTACAGGTAGAAGCAATAATAAGATGTAGAAAAGTATCAATACATGCATTAATATATAATAATTTTCCAAAATTATTTTCATGAGTCACATCTATTGCCAAAGATGATTGGGCAGTAATCCTTTGGAATCATGTCCTTTCAGTAAAAAAAGGCATGAATTCAGAACAATTTGCTTAATCTGTCCAGCAGATTCCTGAGTTAGGCCAAATTGATGTCTGAAAGTCTGTCAATATTGATGATTTAATGCACGACTCCCTATTGCAACTAAAATATTTCTTGAGCTTTGAGAGTAATTCTTTGTGAAGATCTGTGATTAGGATCCCCTTTAAGAATATCAAATAAATATTTCAAATTAGCAATTGTTAGCCTTAAGAAAGGACTATTAAATGTATCTCTCCTAAATTTTTTAAATATCATTTGAAGTACTTGTTTTTAAAATCAACACCACATAAAATGTTCCTGTGCTCCAGCAGCTTCTATAACTATTCCAGCAAAACCTACACAGTTCTTTTCTGTGTTTGACCTAATTTTAGGTTTATTTTGAAAATGATTACACAGAATTGTTCAGTCTTCTTAATAAACTCTTAATAATCTCTTTCTCTGTCACTTTCTATTTGAAAAGACTTCTCATTCTTCTTATCTCTTTTCTCCTCACTTTATTTCTTTTCTAATGGATCTTTACATAAAAGAGAAGCAACTGATTTATTTTGAGAAGTTTCTGTAGTGGTTTTTTTTTTTTTTGCATTTATGTAAATAGCCAACTTCCATAGAAGCCATT
>PVIH01012007.1:12524-65862 GCA_004025045.1 Sigmodon hispidus
TTTTTTTTTTTTTTTTTTTTTTTTTTTTTTTTTTTTTTTTTTTTTTTTTTTTTTTTTTTGGTTTTCTGTGTTTTCTCTTCAGGGATTTGTTCATCTCTTCCAATTTTTTTGTTTGTATTTTCCTTTATTTCTTTTAAGAGAATTTTTATATCCTCTTTTAAGGCTTTTATTAGCTTCATAAAGCTGCTTTTAAGGTCATTCCCTTTTGTTTCCTCTTCATTGTTATGTTCAGGTCTTAATGATGTAGAACTACTTGCTTCTTCTGGTGGTGTCTTGCTAATCTTTGTATTGTTGTACATTTTCTTGCACTGGTGTCTGCCCATTGTTTCCTCAATTCCCAGCTCTTAGTCAGTTCTCAGCCTGGGAGCTCTTAGGCAGCTGTGTGTCCAGGGGATTGGCTGGCCCCTGCAGTTGTAGTTTTCGGCAGGGTGTGGCCTGCAAAGGCTGTTTTTGTCACTGGGTAGGAGTTTGGAGAGCACAAGTCTCTACTTGGCCTGAAGGAATGGATAACTCTTTCCTCTTAGCTGTGTGCCCAGGTGCTTGGCTGCTCCCGTTTGCACAGGGGGTGTCCCATGGAGGCTGTGTTTTGTCTTGGGGCTGGGGTCCAGACAGTAGAAGTCTCCACTTGGCCTGAGGAAAGGGATGGTCCTCATCTCCTAGCTATGCATCCAGGGGCTGAGGCGCTCCCATGCAGTCACAATCCAGAATCTTATTTGATAGTAATAATATTATATGATCATCTGAATTCTGAATATTTGAAGAAATATGTTAAGTATGGATTTTAGGGAAACATTAACATTTGAACTAGAAAAGACATTGAATTAAGTCTATAGAAGTTTATAGTATATGCTCTCTTGTGTGTTTTCATGTTATCTATGTAGGTATAATTTTAGGAACTACAAGTTTTTTCTGGCTCTAGTTTTTGTTATTGAGGAGATCAACAGTAACCCATATTTTCTACCAAACATATCTCTGGGATTTGATTTTTATAATTTACCATACAAGGAAATACAAATTCTTATGAATGTTGCTGTCTGGCTCACAGGGTTGAGCTATCCCATCTGTAATTACAACTGTACAAGTGAGAACAAGGCAGCTGCTATACTCACAGGAACATCATGGACAACATCTGCCCACATAGGGACACTCCTGCAACTCTACAAATTCCCACAGGTGAGTTATAGTGTGAAAACTATGAACTAGATCTCTCTTAATGGCATTTCAGGTTTCTTTGAAAAAAAAAGAGGAACATTTTATTATACATATACAAAAGTTGGAATCCAAACATTTGGTGATTGACTCATATTTGTATTATTTAGAATAGAAATGAACTATAAACAATGTGTTATTAAAACTGGCATATTTGTCAGTAATTTTCTGAAAAGCTCAATTAGAGAGATTTGTGTTTAAGAGCAGGATAAAAATAACTTCAAACTGATTAAATTCATTCATTGCTTTTGATTGGGATTTTAAGTTTAATGCTAATGTTTTTTCTCTTATTTCCTCTTCAGATTACTTTTGGGCCTTTTGATTCTATACTGAGTGACCAAACTCAGTTTTCTTCTATCTACCAGATGGCCCCCAAAGACACATTTCTCTCACTGGTCATTGTCTCTCTGATGCTTCATTTCCACTGGACCTGGGTAGGTTTGATCCTCCCAGATGACCACATAGAAACACAGATGTTATCAGATCTAAGAGAAAAGATGCATACTACTAAAGTAGAAAGAAATCCAAGCACCTGGACTTTGTTTTCCAACAAATATTGAAAAAATCTGGGGATGATCCAGGAGTCACTGGCCAATGTCATCATTATTTATGGTGACACTGATTCTTCACAAGGTTTAATGCGAAATCTAGGGTAGCAATTTTTGACACAGAAAGTCTGGGTTATGAACTTTCAATGGGATATGACCAACGATGCTGCTTATTTCATAATAGACTGTCTCCATGGGAGTCTCATTTTTCAACACCACCATAAGGAGATGGTTGAGTTCACCAATTTTATTAGAACAGTTAATCCATATAAAAAGCCAGAAGACAATTACCTCCCTAAAGTTTGGTTTTGGTTCTTCAAATGCCAATTTTCTGAGTTTGATTGTCAACTTTTAGAGATCTGCCAATCCAATGCTTCTTTGGAATTCTTACCTAGGCACATTTTTAACATGGCCATGGATGAAGAGGGTTATAATATATACAAAGCTGTGTATGCTGTAGCCCAGAGTCTCTATGAGCTGAGTCTTCAGCAAGTACAATTACAGCCCAATGTAAATGGGAAGACAATGGATTTTTTTCCATGGCAGGTAATATTTTTTCCATTGTATGGCAACATCAGCATTATGAAAAAATGAGGATTTGCTTAGGCACCACTTTAGCTATTGTGGATTTTTGCATATTTTGTTAAAAAGCTCAGGAAAGTCCATACATTTTCATTTCTCTCAAGAATAATGTAAGTATTGCTGAGGAATGGGCATACAAGTGGCAAGGATAAATTCTGATTAGTCAATATCTAGTTTATATCACTAATAATCTTATAATATTCTCATGGACACATTTTCATAAGAAAAATGAAAAATTCTTCCAATTTTTCCATATATTTCTTTAAATAATAATTATAGAAGTAGATCCTCAAAGAAGTAATAATATAGCTCATTTCAAAATTATATTTTAATAAAACATTTAAACATCCATTAGTCATCAGTATCCTTATTTTATACACTGATATTCTGATTATACTTCAGAAGTTGATGGGTTTGTCTAGTTTTTCAAGTTGAAGTTTATCTTATTCAGCAGTCACTGCTTTCTTGCTTGTGCTTGGCCCAAGTTTTTCTTGTATGTGACTGCCCATTCAAGAAAAGAATATAATACCTCTACCAAGGCTGTCATAAACCAACTTGATTGATAGATATATTAATGTTATGTTTTACATCAGAGATTATGAACAATAAGAGAAACTGTTTAACATAGTTTTGGTCTACCTTTTGGATTCTCTTTAACATTGTGCATCCCTTTCAGCTTCACCACTTCGTGAGGAAGATTAACGTGGAACACAACATGAATTTCAATTGGAAACAGGAGTCAGATGCTGAGTATGACATTATCAACTTTTGGAATTTCCCCAAGGGTCTTGGACTAAAGGTGAAAGGAGGAACTTTTTCTCCAAATACTCCCCAACGTCAACAGTTGTCTTTACATGAGCAGATGATGCAATAGCCAAAAACATTTTCAGAGGTGGGTCATTTATTAGCTCAATGCTTTCAATTTACTATGATAATAAGAGTATATTTCTCATTGTCATGATTCTTTTTTCACTCAAGTACTGACACTAAAATTATTTGTATGGAATAACAAGAAAACTACTGCAAGTAGGTTGTTTTCTCATTCCTAGATTCTTATTAATTGAAACATATCACTTTGAGTATTATGTTAATGTTTGACTATGTGCTAGTTTATGTTACCCAAACACAAAGTTGGAAAATCTTTCCAGTGGGAATCCCAATCCCTAAAATGTCTCACAGTCTATAGCCTGAAGTTCCTGAATTTTCTGGGCTGGTCTGAACAAAGGTCTCCCTCCCATGGCCCCACAGCTGACTTTAAATTACTCAGAGGCAGAGGCTTATATTAATTGCAAACTGTTAGGCCTATGGATTAGACTTATTTATTGCTAGCTCTTACAACTTAACTCAATTTTATTAATTAATATTTTGCCACATGGCTTGTGGTTTACATGTACTTTCATATTTGCCTCCTCCAAATAGCAGCTTACATAGATCAAAGAGTCTATTAATCAATACTATGTCCAGCGTACAGAGAAACATCCCACATCACTTACCCTTTTCTGTCTAATAAAAATGAAGGTTTTAATTTTAATATAGTAAAATTATATATAATGTAACAATTATCAAGTAAAAGTTATAGTAACAATATCTAATCTACTTGCAATTAGCAAAATTAAAGAAAATATTTTAATATCTACTTTATTCTTGTGAGCACAAAGTTCCATATCTAATAAAGAAAATCTTCTGTGGGTCCACTAAGTTTTCTGTCAGAGCTTCAGAAAGATGTACTTCTTCACTGGCAGGGAAAATTTCTACTGGACTCTCTTCTCAAAAATCAAATTTAAAGTGATTCCTTGTCAATAAATCTTTTATTATTAAATATATATTTTTTATTTTTTGTTTTGTTTTTTCTTTTTAAAAATTTTTTACATATATGTTTATTATTTGATGATTTTACATCATGCACCACATCATACTTAGTTATCAGACATCTCAGAATCATGTCCATTCTTATGATCTCCTTATTGAAAAAACTGTCCATTCATGCTGCTCATTGACTTACTGGAGCATAAGTAAACTCCCTGTGGCCAGACCCTTAAAGAAAACAAGCCTTTCCTTACCCATCCCTCTGCCAGAAACTATCAATGCAGAAGTGAGACATTGTGACACTTAGCTATGTTCTAGTTTTGAGTTCTTGTGTACAATGACATCTCTCTCTTTTTATATATTTTATATATATTTTTACTTTTTATTTATTTTTTATTATTGTGAACAGAGAAGTCACACTTTCTATCCCTATATATCCTTATTCAAGGTCCCTTCCCCCTCCTGCCACATCAGGTCATTCTATCTTCTACACATCTCCCCATCCCCACCCCTGGGCAGGGAGCAGACAGTCCCAAGGTTCCACTGTCCCAATATTGCTTAGTTCAGCCTCTACTCCTGGCAGATCCAGTTTTCTCCCCCCAACCTCAAGAGTGAGTCAGGTGTTCCTCTAGGTGGAGTGGGATCCAAGGAGTCAGTCCAAGATGTTTCTGATCCCAAGCTGTTCAGTGGTTGTGGTTTGCAGCTTGGGCATGCTTTACTTTTTCCTTGTTTGTTTGTTTGTTTGTTTAGAGTCCACTAATGAGTGAGTACATTCCCTGCTTATCTTTCTTGGCTTGTGATACCTCTCTCAGGAGGATATTCTCTAAAGCCATCGATTTGCCTGCAAATTTTAGGATATCATTTTTTCTTACTGCTGAGTAGTACTCCATTGTGTAGATGTACCACAGTTTGTTAATCCATTATTCAGTTGAGGGACATATAGGTTGTTTCCAGGTCCTTGCTATTACAAATAACGCTGCTATGAACATAGTTGAGCTAATGCCTTTGGAGTGTGACTGTGCATCTTTAGGGTATACACCCAGAAGTGGTATTGCTGGGTCCTTGGGGAGATTGATCCTCAATTTTCTGAGAAATCGCCATATTGCATTCCAAAGTGGCTGAACAAGCTTACACTCAAAGTCTCATCTGGCTGTGTAATAATTTAAAACAAACCCTGGGAAAGACTACTAAGCATAATACAAGCAAGGCATAAACAGCATTTTAACAGTACTGGGTATAAAAGCAATGAGAGAATGCAGTTTGAGCATCATTTTTTTAACAAGTAGATAGTTTTAGTTTGCCAGTATTTTATTGAATATATTTGCATTGATATTCATGAGAAAGATTGGTCTGTAATTCTCTTTCTTTTTTGCATCTTTGTCTGGTTTTGGTATCAGGGTAACTGTTGCCTAATAGAAAGTGCTTTGCAGTCTTCTTTGTATTTTTATTGTGTAAAACAGTCTGAGAAGCATTGGTATTAGCTCTTTGAAATTTTGGCAGAATTTTGCACTGAAAGCATTTTGCTCCAGGCTTTTTCTTTGGTTGAGAGATGTTTTAATGACTGCTTCAACTTTTTAGGGGTCTGGGGTTTATCTAAATTGTTTATATGGTCTTAATTTAATTTTGACATGTGGTAACTATGTAGAAAATTGTCTATTTTTCATTTTTTAAATTTTGTAGAGTACAAATTTTTAAAGTATGATCTGATGATTCTCTGAATTTCCTCATTGTCTGTTGCTAGGTATTCCTTTTTATTTTTGATTTTGTTGATTTGGCTGTTTTCTCTTAGCCTTTTGGCTAGTTTAAATAAGTTTTGCCTATCTTTTTGATTTTCTCAACAAGAAAACTCTTTTTTAAAAATTGACCTCTTTATTGTGAATAAAATCATATTTTTATCTGTTTATATCCTTGTTCAAGCTCCCTTCTCCCTCCCACCCTTCCCAGTCACTCTCTCTTCTCCACATCTCTTTATCTCCTCCCCAGCAAGGGCAGGAGGTCCAGAGGTCCCAATGTGGCTTATTTTTCTCTTTGTTTCTCTTTTGTTGATTTCATCTTTCCAGTTGATTATTTTCTGGTGTCTTCCTCCTGTGTAAGTTTGTTCTTGATGTTTGAAATGTGCTCTTAAGTTGCTGGTGTGAGCTTTCTCAGACTTCTTTATATCGTCATTCATGCCTATCAATTTTTCTTTTTGTACCGTATATGCAATTTCATATAAGTTTTGATATGTTATACATTCATTTTTGTTGAATTCTTGAAGTGTTAATTTTTTTCTTTATTTCTTCCTTGACCCACTGATACTTCAGTTGAGCTTTGCTTAGTTTCTGTGAGTTTGTAGGCTTTCTACAATTTGTGTTGTGGTTTGATTTTTATTTTAAGCCATGATGATCTGATAACAGAAGGTTATTTTGATCTGTTAATATTTGCTTTGTGACAAAGTATGTGGTCAATTTTAGAGAAGGTTCCTTGGGGTGCTGAGAAGTAGATATATTCTTTGTGTTTGAGTGACATGTTCTGTAAATATTAAGTCCATTTATAACATTACATGTCTTAGATCTCTTATTTCTCCATTAAGTTTCTATCTGGAAGAATTGTACATTGATTGGAGTGTTTTGTTGATGTCTTCTTCTCTTAGTGTTTGAGGCATGTTGTACAATTTAAACTTTATTAATTTTTTAACATATATGTGAATGCTCTTTTATTTGGGGCATAAATGTTCAGAATTTTGACTTTACCTTGATCAATTTTTCTGTGATGAATATGTAATGTCATCCTCAGTTTCTTGAGTAATTTTAGTTTTTAGTCTATTTTGTTAGCTATTAGGGTAGATACACCAGCTTGCTTCTTAAACCCATTTGATTGTAATGTCTTTTTCCAACCCCTTACTCTGAGGTAGTGTATATCTTTGAAGTTAAGGTGTCTTTCTTATATGCAGCAGAAAGATGGACATATTATTGGTATTCATTCTGTTAGCTTGTGTCTTTTTATAAGGGAATTGAGTTCATTGATTATTAAGGGATAATAATGACCAGTAATTGTTAACTAGTGTTATTTTTTGGTATTAGTCTGTGTTTCTCCTTCTTTGGGATTTGCTTATGTAGATTATTTATTGACTGTATTTTTGTAACTGCATCTGACTTCCCCTGGTTGGATTTTGTTTGTAGTGCTTTCTGTAGAATTAAATTTGTAGATAAGTATTGTTTAAATCTGTTTTTTTTTCCTGAAATATCTCATTTACTTCATCTAAGATGATATAAAGTTTTGCTGTGCATAAAAGTCTGAGCTGGCATCCATGGTCTCTTAGTGTCTGCATACCATCTTTCCTGGACCTTCTTGCTTTTTATAGTGTTCCATGTTATGCTAATGGGTCTATTTTATAAGTTACTTGGCTTTTTTTTTCTTTTCTGCTTTTAATATTTTCTTTATTCTGTATTTCTAGTGGTTTAATTATTATGTGATAAGAGGACATTTTTGGTTTTTAGTCTGTTTTGTGTTCTGTAAGCTTCTTGTATCTTCATATATAACTTCTTTAGGTTTGGAAAATTTTCTTCTGTAATTTTGTTGAATATATTTCCTGTGCCATTGAGCTACTCACATTTGTCTGCTTTTTATTTATTTTGAACAACAGCCAATGAGGTGGTGGCATATACTTACAGAGTGGCTTTTTCACTTAGTCAAATTTCTTTATAAAATCATTCACAGAAATGGATCCTTTGTTTCCATGCTTATTCTAAGTCCTATCAAATGAATAGTTAAAACACACAATTTTGGTGAAAGTAAAACATGCTAAACCTAAAAGTCAGTAAGCACTGAGACAGGATCAGTTTAGAGGTACCTGTTGCTTTTCTAAATTATGTTTCCAAGTCATCCAACTTCCTTATAGTTGTTTTTACATTGTTAATGTTTCAAACTCTCCATCACTGTGATAATTGATCAGTTTGTAACATGTAGGCCTTTTATGAGTTAAGCCTTTATTCTTTATTTTAAAAATTTTAAAATATTTTTTTATTTTTTATTTTATTCTTTATTTTAAAAATTTTAATATTCTTTATTTTAAAAATAATTATAAATAAATTATTTGTCTAATATTTAATATCTTTATATATCCAAGTTTTCTATAAAATCTTAAGCATTTAAGACTTTCTTGTGTTTCCCCCAGATTCCTCATTCTGTGTGCAGTGAGAGCTGTGGTCCTGGATTCAGGAAAGCTGCCCTGGAGGGCAAAGCTGTCTGCAGCTATGATTGCACTCCTTGTCCAGACAATGAGATTTCCAATGAGACAGGTAAATGTGAGCTTACAGAAAACATCTCTACATTTTTACAGTAGTGTATAATACTTAAGCATGTAGAAAGCATTGATTATATAGTGGAGAACAGAATCTCCTCTTAGAGGATTATGTCGTGAACACATTTTTGATGTCTTTTTTTTTTTTTTTTACAGTGAATAGATTACTATTAAAGTCAGTAAGTCCACATATATTAACAAAAATGATCTATCAGTTATATCAATTCTGAAATTCTTTCAATAATATTTTTATTTCTTAGAGAATTTTATCCTGCATTTTTTTATTGTATTCCCATTTCTAAAATGGTTCCAGTTATACTCCTACCTTTTTAACATCCTCAATTCTTTTTATATCTCCTATAAAACAAACAAACACCAATTCTAATATGGGCTGCAAAAATACTATTTGGTGTGTGACTTGCCTGGTATACCTCTTACAAGTCACACTCTTAAATAAAACTGGCTCTTTCTGAGTTGTTATGAAATTTCTATATCTTATCAGATAGTGGTAAAACTTCATGCCAAATAGCTTTTATAATATTTTCATGACATAAGATTATACAAGATTGTTATGTACATGCTGTCACAATTATAAATATTTATGTGCAAATGTATGGCTATTTTCTTTTGGTCTTTGACTGCATCTGATCCTTAAATCTTTTGAACTCTCTTCCATTAATTACCACTTTTGCTATATAATGGACTATATCCTCAACTGCTAGAAAATATGTATTTCTCCCTTTTTTCATAAGTAAGGTAAGTTCTGTGATATATATTATAAATACTACTCATCTATACCCAATACTGCAAGTTACCTGTTTATTATTTAATCTTTACAACAGTATGTAGTTCAAAAATTTGTTAAGCACTTTAAAATTGAAAGTATTATTGATTGAATATTGCACCATAACTTAATTCTATCATAAAGGTGACCTGTTATTTCTAAATAAGCTATTTTTACATAGCATATCATAAGCCTTTAGTAAGAGATGGAGATTTGCTGTGCAAAGCATACAATACAAAGGAGAAAACCAACAGAAAATAAACATCTCTGAGAGTGAGTGAGAGAGAGAGAAAGAAAGAGTGAGAGAGGGAGAGACAGGGAGGGAGGGAGAGATAACAGTATCTGAGAGATTAGCTTTGTAGCATACTCTGAGAATTAGTTTATTAACATGCCAAAGAAACTTAAGAAAACCAGAAAATATTTTTAAAAATTAAAAATAAATTTAATAGGTTAATAAAATTTATCAATGATATAAAATTATACCTTACAATGAATTCAGTTTTTAAAATACAAAAATATTTGACATAAAAATTATGGCACATATAGTTCATTTTACATGCATTGTGTTAAAGATGAGTTTCCCAAATTTTCAAAAGCAGAGCATTAGAAACCTGCTTTTTAAAGTCCTAAAACTATTGCAATAGTTTGCTATCTGTGACAATACATGCTTTCCATCAAATATGTCAAAAAATTGAATATTAATTATTTCTTTTTCTCAAAAAAAAATAGAAAGGTGACTTAGGTAACACTCTAATGAGCAGATAATGGGAAAAACTTTAAAAAGGGTTTACAATATCATATACTCATAGTCACTTCTTTTTTTCCAGATATGGGACAGTGTGTGACGTGTCCAGAAAATTATTTTGCCAACACAGAGAAGAACTACTGTCTCCAGAAAGCTATCAGTTTTTAGCTTATAAAGTCCCCTTGGGAATAATATTCACCAGCATAGCCCTGTGCTTCTCTGCACTCACAACTATGGTTCTTGGAGTCTTTGTAAAGAACAAAGATACTCCCATTGTGAAGGCAAATAACAGGGCCCTAAGTTACACATTGCTCTTCACACTCATTATCTGTTTCCTCTGTCCTTTGCTCCTTATTGGCCATCCCAACACAATCACTTGTATTTTGCAGCAGATCATATTTGGAGGTACATTCACTGTGGTTCTTGCCACTGTCTTGGCCAAAGCTATTACTGTGGTTATTGCCTTCAGAGTCACTTTTCCAGGAAGAGTGGTGAGGTGGTTAATAATATCAAGGGCCTTAAACTTCATCATTTCCATCTGTTCCCTCATTCAACTTGTCTTCTTTGGAATCTGTCTAGGAACCTCTCCACCCTTCATTGACCAAGATGTTCATGATGAACATGGACACATTATCATTGTATGCAACATGGGCTCTGCTGTTGCTTTCCATTGTGTCCTGGGATATCTCTGCTTCTTGGCAATTGGGAGTTACATCATGGCCTTCTTGTCTAGAAATCTGCCTGACACTTTCAATGAAGCAAAATTTCTGTCATTCAGCATGCTAGTGTTCTTCTGTGTTTGGGTCACCTTCCTCCCTGTTTACCATAGCACCAAAGGGAAGGTTATGGTGGCTATGGAAATCTTCTCTATCTTGGCTTCTAGTGCTGCAATTCTTGGCTTCATTTTTGCACCAAAATGCTACATTATATTCTTAAGACCAGACAAAAACTCACTTCATTATATGAGGAAAATAAATTATTCCAGAAGAAATAACCCTCTCAAAACCTAGTTCAAAAATACATTGACTTCTTTCATTAAAAAATTAAATACAAATACAATAAGTACAACATGCTAATTTTGTATAATAAAATTATAGTGGGAGCTTGATTCTATGGGATATTATATCTTTATAGAATTGTATGAAAGCCTCCTTGAAATGGATAAAATACAAGTAGTATTTTCATGTATAAAATATAGGTAGTACTTTTTTGTGTCCATGATCTCACTATGTATGTTTATTTGCTAAGAATATTCTGTGAAAATCATAATATTTTAAACTCATAGACAGCTAGCTACTCTTTCATTTATTTTACTGAGATTAAGAGTGTGGAAAATGTACCTATACCATACTTAAATTATATCCTTAATTAAAGTAGATCATTAATTTTCATGCAATTGTTTTACTTTATTTACAAACTCCATGCCTTTTTTTTGTACTTTCATACAGTTGAAAGGAGACTCAGATTCATTTCTAATTTATAACTTAGATGCTACCTCTGATTAATAACTACTTTCAAAAATCGTTTTTTTTCTTTTTTACTGTCTTTTTTTTTTTTTTTTTTTTTGAGGAGGGAATACCTTTACTAAGTCACAAAGCGTTGGCAAAAATCAATACAGTACCTGTTAAAATACTATTTTTGCTGGAGTCATATATTACCTTAGCACTAATTTTCACTCCAAAAATATCATTTAAGTACCATATCCAACACTGGTTTCCAACAAGGCAAGTTATTTTATACAAATTAATGTCAGTTGAAATTACACAATTTCTCTTTTTAAAGTGAGTTCCTCAGGCAGGCTGTTCTAGTTCACTGCACGGGGCAACGGTGTGGACATGAGGGCAGCTGGCCTGTGTTCTGGTTGGTCCACAGCCAGGTCGTGGTCCAGTACCTGAAAGGTTCTAAGATTCTACCTAAGGAGACTCGAGATGAACACTGATTTCTTCTGAGTACTAAATACTCAAACAACAACAAACAAGCCCGTTCATTGTTCGCATGAACACAAGACTTTCCAGTCAGTTCCCTCAAGTTCCCTCAGTTCCCTCCACCTTAGTTGATCACTTTGATTCAGAAGCTCTTTCTCCATTTTTTGTTTTGATCAAAAGTCACAGCCTTGCCCCCAGCTAATTTAAAAACAAAAAACTACCTAAAATAGCTGTATCTTTTAAATAACAAATACATATGATGTCAGCGTGAAGAGTCCTGAGGGCCCTGTAGCTGCACACCAGTTTCCACTGTCATTTTCCACCAAGGCTGCGGCAGCTGCCATTGGCGTCCTTATTTATGCTTCCTCTTGCTGATGCCGTCAATCTTCAATCTCAGCATTCAGTTTATGTATCACCCATTCTATTGCCTCTCGGACTTTGTTAGCATTGGGAGATATGGTGCTTGCCATGAGTCCTTCAAGGTAGCTGCTGAGACTGACTCCTTTCACAGTGATGATGGCTTCCTAGGTCAGGACAGTTTTCTCTGGGTCCTGGGGGTGCGGCCTGTATGTGAGCCTCTCGTCTACCGAGACCATATTTGTAAATGAGATATTGGTGGACTTGAGTTCCATCATCTTCTTTACTGGGTCAACTACTGAATGCTCTTGCACATATGTCTTCGTTCTTGCTGCACCAATGAGAGATTTCACAATGGAAGGCAGACCCCACTCTGTGCTCAGCAGTCTGTGGCTGTGTAGCTTTCCAGAAGGATCAACATGTCTGTCCAATACATCAGCACCAACCACATTTGGGTTCATGGGGTTGGGTATTTCTGCTTTGCAGCCGTGGTAACCATTTCCCACGGGTGGTCAAAGACGTGCTCAGAAGTCCAGATCTTCATGATGCCAACCCCAACCGCCTGCCCAGTGTCCCGTGGAGTCCCAGGACGATAACGCACAGAGTTCACCGGCCAGCCCGCTTTTTTTTACTGTCTTTTAAATTTTATTTATTTTAATAGAATAAAGCCTTTTTTTAATCCATGTATCCCCTTGTCCCAACTCCCTTTCCCCTCCTTGTCAGCTTTTAGCCTCCCTCCTCCCCATTCCTTCATCCCCTCCCCAGAAAGAGCAATAAGTTCCCAGGTGTATTAGCTCAGCATCCACTCCAGGCAGGTCCGATTTCCTCATTCTAATATCAAGACTGGGCTATGTGTTCCTCTGGAGGGAATGGGCTCCAAGTTGCTAGTCCATGCACTGAAACAGTCTGGATTCCTACCCTTGAGGCTCCACATACTGCCCATGTCAATGGACAGTTGTCTATCTTTGGAGGGTCTAGTTCCTTTTCCTGACGGTTCCCTTGTGGTTGTTCTTCATTCAGTGAGCCCCCCAGAGCTCCAGCCAGCCATCACTATGAGAATTTGCTTCATGGTCCCTATCCATTTACTCATATAGACTCTTCTCCTCAACTATGAGCTGGACCAGGGACTCAGCCCAGTGCTCAGCCATGTATTCCTACCTCTTACTCTATTCATTGTTGGATGTAAGTTCTGTGATTATACTTAGAGTGGAGGAAGAAAAAAGGGATGGAGATCTTAATCGAGGAAGCCAACGTGGGGTTGGAAAAAAGACCAGGTGCTAGGGAAACCTCCAAGAACTCACAGGATGTCCCTGGGTAGGTCTGCATCCAATAGTGAAGGTGTTGCCTACACAGGACCATCCCTATAATCAAAAAATTGTTTTCTTAAGTAAATATTACTGAGGAAACAAGCTAATTTTTAATTTTTGAAATATTTTACAAATTTTTTTTCATGTACACCCTGCTCACCCTCCCTCCCTTCCTCCCAGTCCTTTCCAGTTTTCCCTCAGTCTCTCTCCCACCCCATCCCTCATCCATTCCCCAAGGAGGGAAGAAATCTCAAGGTGCATCCACATGAGTTAGGTCTGACTCCCTCATCCCAGTATTAATGCTATATTAGTGTTCCTCTGTAGTGAATGGTCTCTAAAATGCCAGTTCATGCATAGAAACATACTCTAATCTTATTGCAAGAGGCTCCACAAACTGCCTATGCCATTCGACAGTCATCTACTTTTGGAAGGTGTAGTTTCTTTCCCTGAAGGTTCCCAAGTGGCTGTTCCTGATTCAGTGAAATCTCAGTTCCAGCCAGACCTCTCTGAGGGTCTCCTCCTCTTGAACCCAATCCCTTTGCTCATATACACTCTTCTCTCTTCCTTCAGCTGGGCCAGGATCTTGTCTTGGTGCTCAGCTATAGATATCTGCTTCAGCCTCTATTCCTTTCTGGATGTAGGTTCTGTAATGACACTTAGAGTGGTCATTCATTTGATTGTAGGGGGTGTCCTATTTAGGCACCCCCTCCACTTTTGGTTGTAATTTTTTATTTTATTTTACATTGAAAAAACACTTTATTTTCGAAAAAAATAAATAAAATAAAGTGACAAGAAGAAAAAGAAATATGTAACAATGTCATTGTGCAGAATGAATAGTGTTGAGATCAAAAGGTTACCAGAGATAGCCTATGGATTCATAGAAGTTTCCCTGTACCCAGGCTCCTTCAAACCCCACAGTGGCTCCTGCTAACAAGATATCAATCTTGCTTTTTTTCTCCCTCTTTATTGCTCTTCTCACTCAACCATCCCCTTTTCTCAGGATTTGTTCCCACCTCTCCTTGGTTGCAACCCATTATGATGTCAATTTACTCAGGAAATCTACTCTTTTTTCTCTACCTGGGGGAAATCTCAGGATGTTTCTAACCCTAACCCTAACCCATCATATAAACAAACTAAAGAAACAAAACCACATGATCATATCCTTAGATGCTGAAAAAGCCTTTGACAAAATCCAACACTCCTTTATGATTAAAGCCCTGGAGAGATCAGGAATACAGGGAGAATACCTAAATATAATAAAGGCGATTAAGGGGATACAAATTGGAAAAGAATCACATCATCTGCATCTCTATTTGCAGATGATGTGATTGTATACATAAGTGACACACAAATTCTAACAGAGAACTTCTACAAATACTCCTCAAACTGTTTCATACAGTAGACACTAAAGGAATATTGCCAAAATCTTTTTATGAGCCCACAATAACATGGGTAACCAAGCCACACAAAGACACAACAAAGAAAGACAATTACAGATCAAATTCCCTCATGAACATTGATTCAAAAATTCTCAACAAAATTATGGCACACCGAAACCAACAAAATATAAAAAAAGTTATTCACCATGATGAAATAGGCTTCATCCCAGAAATGCCGTGATGATCCAACATCATCCATCATATAAACAAACTGGAAGAAAAAAAACCCACATGATCATTTACTTAGAAGCTGAAAAAGCCTTTGACAAAATCCAACACTGATTATAGTAAAAGTCCTGGAGAGATCAGGAATGCAGAGAAAATACCATAATATAATAAAGATGATTTACAAAAAGCTGATGACTAACATGAAACTAAATGGAGAAAAACTCAAAGCAATCCCACAAAAATCAGGAACTAGAAAAGGCTGCCCCCTCTCTGCTTTTCTATTCAATATAATTCTCAAAGTTTTAGCTAAAGCAATAAGAGAACGAAAGGAGATTAAGGGGATACAAATTAGAGAAGTGAAACTATCTCTATTTGCAGATGATATGATTGTATACATTAGTGACCCACAAAATTCTACAAAGGAACTGCTACAGCTGATAAACACCTTCAGCAATATAGCAGGATACAAGATTAACTCAAAAACTCCACAGCCCTCCTATACACTAAAGATAAAAGGGCTAAAAAAGAAATAAGGGAAACATCACCCTTTATAATAGTTGCAAATAGCATTAAATACCTTGGGGTAACTATAACCAAAGAAGTATTTGTTGGACAAAAATTTTAAGTGACTGAAGAAAAAAAATTGAAGAGAATATCAGAAAATGGAAAGATCTCCCATGTTCCTGGATAAGTAGGATCAACATAGTAAAAATGGCAATTCATCCAAAAGCAATCTACAGATTCAATGCACTGCCCATCAAAATCCCAACACAATATTTTTTGGACCTCGAAAGAGCAATACTCAACTTCATTTGGAATATTGGGAAAGCCAGGATTGTCAAAATAATTTTATTCAGCAAAAGAACCTCAGGAGGAATCACCATCCCCGACTTGAAGTTATACTATGGAGCTACAGTAATAAAAACAGCCTGATACTGGCATAAAAACAGACTTGTGGATTGGTGGAACTGAATTGAGGATCGGGGCATTAAACCAAAAACCTATAAACATCTGATCTTCGACAAAGAGGCCCAAAATATTCAATGGAAAAAAGATAGTATCTTTAACAAATGGTTTTGCTGAGGCTGGTTAGTAGTGTGTAGAAAAATGCAAATAGATCCAAGCCTGTCACCCTGCACAAAACTCAAATACAAGTGGATCAGAGACCTCAAAATAAACCAAGCCACTCTGAACCTGATAGAAAAGAAAGTGGGAAATACCTTCCAATGAATTGGCACAGGTGAACATTTCCTAAATATAAAACCAGGGTCACAGACACTAAGAACAACAATAAATTAGTGGGACCTCTTGAAACTGAGAAACTTCTGTAAAGCAGAGGACACTGTCAATAAGACTAAATGAAAGCCAACAGAATGGGAGAACATTTTCACCAACCATACAAGAGATAGAGGACTGATCTCTAAAATATATAAAGAACTCAAGAATCTAGAGCTGAAAACCTAGAATAACCCAGTCCAAAAAAGGGGTTCAGAACTAAGAAGGGAATTCTCAGCAGGAGAATTATGAATGGCTGAAAGGCACTTGAAAAAGTGCTCAACTGCTTTAGCCATCAAAGAAATGTAAATCAAAACAACTTTGAGATACCACCTGACACCTGTCAGATTGGCTAAGATAAGAGTCACAGATGACAGCCTATGCTGGAAAGGTTGTAGAGCAAGGGTAACACTCCTCCATTGTTGGTGGGAGTGTAAGCTTGTTCAGCCACTTTGGAATGCAGTATGACAGTTTCTCAGAAAACTGGGAATCAATCTTCCCAAGGATCCAGCAATACTACTTCTGGGTGTATACCCCAAAGATGTAAATTCGCACTTCAAAGGCATTAGCTCAACTATGTTCATAGCAGCATTATTTGTAATAGCAAGAACCTGGAAGCATCCTAGATGCCCCTCAACTGAAGAATGGATTAACAAACTGTGGTACATCTGCACAATGGAGTACTGCTCAGCAGTAAGAAAAAATGATATCCTAAAATTTGCAGGCAAATGGATTGATTTGGAGAATATCCTTCTGAGCAAGCTATCTCAAACCCAGAAAGATAAGCAGGGGATGTACTCACTCATTAGTGGACTCTAAACAAAAAATCAAAAAGCAAAGCATGTCCAAGCTGCAAAGCACAACTCCTGAACAGCTTTCGATCTTAAACACCTTGGAGTGGCACCTTGGATCCCACTCCCCCTAGAGGAACACCTGACTCAGTCTTGATGTTGGGGTGGGGAAACTGGATCTACCTGGAGTGGATGATGAACTGAGCAAAATTTGGTCCTTGGGACTTCCTGCCCATGCTGGGGAGGAGATGGGGAGATGTGGAGAAGAGAGTGTGACTGGTGGAGGTGGGAGGGGGAAAGGACCTTGAATAAGGATATACACGGATGGAAAATGTGACCTTATTCAAAATTAAAAAAAAAAGAAAGAGGGAAAAAAACTAGAAATTGAAACACAAACATTCTAACAAATATGAATGAAATTCCCGAGAATCATAAAGAAATACATTAGAATTTTTTCAATAAACTGAAGATTCTGAAAAAAACTGGTGAGTTTAGATTGCAAAATTAAACCTAAATTCAATGAATGATTTTAACAAATGCATACTATGTAACCTTGAAATACTTGAAATACTAATAAAATACTACATACTAAAAATGAAAAACAACAATAACAAAAACAAACACAGCAACATGTGAACTTGCTACCTAATTCTACTATAACTTAAAGAACTAGAAAAATATATATCATATAATTCTATAAAACTTAAAAAATAAACCAAATCTCTTAAAGCTACAAAGCCAGTGAAATCCTGATATTAATCATAGTATTTTTTCATTTTTTAGCTTTTTTCATATTTATATATATTTATTATTTGGTGTTTTTTCATCATGCACCCCATCTAACTCAGATATCAGACCTCTCAGTATCATACCCACTTTTATGATCGCCCTATTTAAAAAAACCACCCATTCATGCTGCTCATTTGCTTACTGGAGCATATTAAATCTCCCTGTGGCCAGATCCTTAAAGAAAACAAGTCTTTCCTTACCCACCCCTCTGCCAGAAACCATCAATGCAGAAGTAAGGCATTGTGACACTTAGCTATGTTCTAGCCTTGAGTTCTTGTGTACAATGACATCTCTCTCTTTTTATATATATTTTAAAATCCACTAATGAGTGACTACATCTCCTGCTTATCTTTCTGAGATTGATACCTCACTCAAGAAGGTATTCTCCATATCCATCCATTTGCCTGCAAATATTAGAGTATCATTAATTTTTTCTACTGCTGAGTAGTACTACATTTTGCAGATGTACCACAGCTCCTTAATCCCTTCCTCAGTTGAGGGGCATCTAGGTTGTTTCCAGGTTCTTGCTATTATGAATAATGCTGCTATGAACATAGTTGAGTTAATGCTTTTGGGGTGTGAATGTACATCTTTAGGGTATATGCCTAATGATCCTTGGGGAGATTGATTTTCAGTTTCTGCAGATTTCCATACTGCATTCCAGAGTGGCTGAACAAGTTTACACTCATACCAGCAATGGAGAAGTGTTCCCCTTGCTCTACATCCTCTCCAGCATAGGCTTTCATCTGTGTTTTTAATCTTGGCCATTCTGACAGGTATAAGTTGGTATCTCAAAGTTGTTTTGATTTGCATTTCTATGATGGCTAAAGATGTTGAGCACTTTTTCATGTGCTTTTCAGCCATTTTTAATTCTTCTGCTTTGAAGTCCCTTTTTAATTTTGAACCCCATTTTTTAATTGGGTTTTTAAGGGTTTGGGGCTCTAGTTTTTTGAGTTCCCTATATATTTTAGAGATTAATCCTCTGTCACTTGGAGGGTTGGTAAAGATTTTTTCCAATTCTGTAGGCTGTTGTTTTGTCTCATTGACTGTGTCCTTGGCCTTACTGAAGCTTTTCAGTTTCAGGAGGTCCCACTTATTGATTGTTGTTCTTACTGTGCTACTGTTTTTAAATTAGAAAGTGGTCACCAGGGCCAATGTGTTGGAGGGTATTTCCTACTTTCTTTTCACTCAAGTTCAGTGTAGCTGGGTTTATGTTGAGGTCTTTGCTCCACTTGGATTTAAGTTTTGTCCAAGGTTTGGGTCTATTTTCATTTTTCTACACAATGTCATCCAGTTATGCCATCATGACTTGTTGAAGATACTATCTTTTTTCCATTGAATCTATTTGGCCTCTTTGCAAAAATCAAGTGTTCAAAGGTATGTAGGTTAATGTCTGGGTCTTCAATTTGATTCTATTGATCCACAAGTCTGTTTTTATTCTAGTACCAAGCTGTTTTTATGACTGTGGCTCTATAGTATAATTATAGGCAGAAATTGTTATGACTCCTGAAGTTCTTTTGTTGAGCAAAATTTTTTTTGGCAATCCTGGCTTTCCTGTAATTCCAAATAAAAATGAGTATTGTTCTTTTAAGATCTGTAAAAAATTGTGTTGAGATTTTGATGGGAATTGCATTGGATCTGTAGATTGTTTTTGCTAAGATTGCCATTTCCATTATGTTCATCCTACCTATTCAGGAACATGGGAGATCTTTCCATTTTCTTATAAAGTCTTCAATTTCTTTCTTTAGAGATTTAAAATTTTTGTCAAACATATCTGATACTTCTTTGGTCATAGTTACACTAAAGTATGTAATGCTATTTGCAGCAATTATAAAAGGTGATGTTTACCTTATTTATCTTTCAGTCCTTTTATCTATAGTGTATAAAAGGGCTACTGATTTCTTTGAGTTAATCTTGCATCCTGCTACATTGCTGAAGATGTTTATCAGTTGTAGAAGTTCCCTGGGAAAATTTTGTGGATCACTTATGAATATTATCTTGTCATCCTCAAATAGAGGTAATTTGACCTCTTCTTTTCCAATTTGTATCCCCTTAATCTCCTTTCATTCTCTTATTGTGTGGTGGAATGTTCTCTGTATGCTGTAAATAAAGGACTGTTTTGGCCTATGCACAGCACCATAGAAGTGGGTGGAGAATCAGAGGACAGACAGGTAGAAGGAGGGTGGAATTACACAGTCGTCATCCGACCCCTGAAGGAGGAACATGTAAGAGATACAGGTGAGACATGGGCTGGGCCACATTGGTGGTTAGATTAGTAGAAATGCGTTGACTTGATATGAAAGAGCTAGCTAGTAATGTGCTTAAGACATGGGCCAAACAGTATGAAGTTAATATAAGTGTCTGATCCATTTCTTTGGGGGACAAAAGTCGCCACAGGCCAGGTACAAACCTCCAGGCCCAAATGAGCCCAGGAAACCTCATACAACAGATGGTGTCCCAACGTGGGCTGAACACCCACATAAAGTCTGAGAAAGTTTAAAAAGCTTAAAGGGTGTTCTAGATCACTGAAACAGAGCCAAAAGCAACTTTTTGAATTGCATATTTGAATTGATTTATGGTACATAGACGGTGCAGTGTTCAGGCTGGAATTTAAAAATGGCGTGTCCATGGCACGCAGAAAAACCCATAGGTTTCACGGAAGGCTTGGCATAAGTGTGATTGATTTAAGGTTTCTACTTATACTGAACAGAAAGGATACAGAGTCAAAAACAATTTTTCTGATAGCAGCATTTCTTGAGTCTGCTGTTTGCTGGCAGCCAGAGAGATGCAGAGGGCACATCTGCCATATTGAAAAGCCACCAAAAGGGGCAGAATCAACAATTAAAGTGGTACCGACATTTTAAAAGCTCTTTGGCTGGAAAAATGATTAAGGATTCTCAATAAAACAGATTTAGACTCACAAAACCTCTAAACAGGGTACAATATATGTAAAATATGCATAGGCTTCAGAGAGAAGAAAAAGGGCATAAAGAAAGCACTTAAAAAGGAGAAATACAAATAAAGATAGAAGGCCACTTAAAGATGACAGATAAACAAAAAGTCTGGATTATGGTTATTGTGTTTTCTTTTAATTTTTTAACTTTTAATGAGCTAACTGCAAAAAGACAATTGATTGCTAAGTTAAACAAATACATATACTTTAAAGATATCTTGACTTTGAAATCTGTTTATAAGAATATGTTGCTTGGGAAAAGAGTTTCTGTTTTTGTCTCCACAGAAGATCAAAACCTGTGGATTGGTTCCAGGCAAATGTGGTTTCATTTGCCAAGGCCACCAGAACATTCTCAGCTTCCAAGATACCAGTTGAGACAATCCAGCCTCAAGACCCCATGAGATCAACATCATCCTTTGTCAGCAGGAAGTAGTAAAAGAAAGAAAGCTATGTCCAATTTCCCAAAAATATTGCTTATTAATGTTTGTTTTCATTATAAATAGTTAATGGTCATAGTCAATCTCTTTTAAAAAAAGGGAGGAGAGAATATATAGGAATGATTAGAAAAGATAAGTGGATTTTGATTTATTGATATAAACTTAAGGTCCATTTTGTTATGCTGTATGTATTTTTCTGCTCTTGATTAAGGTATGATGCTGATGTAACTCATTTAAAATTGTAATGTATAATTGAGAAATGCAGATTAATAGTCATCTATGATAACCAAACTTATAGTCATGTTAGCTAGGTTTTTGTAGATATACAAAGATATATTTCAGTTAGATAGGTAGTCTTCAAACACTTCAAAGACATACAGAATATGGCATTTAAAATATTTTAAGAACTTAGACTTTTCTGGACAGTGATACAGGTCTGCTCCTGGCAGCACCAATGTATTTCAGGAAAATGATGGACACTGAAGAAACTTCATGTGAAATTTATTTTGTGGCAACAGTTAGCCACTGGACAAGAAACTGTTCTGGTATTGACTGCTTGATAGTATGCTGTATAAACTGGACATGCAGGTTCCAAAGGAAAGTGACCTCTGAACTTCGGCAGAACAAGCTGAGATGGTCCTTCAGGTTCCTGCTTTGCAGAAAAAAATTTCCAGGCATCCTTCTGGACACAAGGAGAAGCAACTGATGGCCTGTGTCAGATTTCCTGCATCACTGAAAGATATGCCAGAGACTTTGGGCCATAAAGGCTGAAGATGGTGCCCCAACATCACAAAGGAACTTTGGGTGACTGTCCAGGCAGACAGGTGTCATCTCTGTCATTTTCTAGACTTTGGAAGTTGCTTGCACTTCCTGTTTATTTGGATAATATTACATCCTTCTGTGGTCTTTGATGTGGTTGAAGGTTTAATAATTATAGGTAGAGTTCTTTATGAAACTTTAGACTCACAATGGTAAGGTAGATAATGGAATAACTCTTTAATTTTGTGAATACAAATAGACTGGATATTATAAGATTTCCAAAGCTTGCATTCACCTGGAATGTAACAGAGTCAACTATACCCCTGGGTGTGACGATGCAAACATGGGCCCACCCATCCTTTTAAAGAAAGTGCTCACACAAGTCCTCTCCCTCTTCTTCTTTCTCTGCTCCCTTCTGTCCCTATCTCTGCCTGCTGCTGTAATAAACTCTCGTGTGGTACTCTCGGTGTTGAGTTTCATGCACCACTGGCAAAAAAACTAACATTGGTGCCAGAGACTTCACGGCGGGGGGGGGGGGGGAGAGCTGCCCTAAGCGTGTATAGGCACTGGGGACCCTGGTTCGGTTTGACCCTCCACCAGAGACCACCTTCCATCTGCCTGGTCGTGGATTGTACTTGCACAATGCTGGCATTGATTGGTGAGTTTCCCCCTCGGTCAGCATAAACGTGAACTAGTTTCACGGAGGATCACACTTCCCGATCTTCATTTGGTCGTGATTTGTTCCTTTTTATTCACAAACACTCCTGGCTTTTTTTTCCCTGCACTACAATTTCATCCAGGGACCTGCCCTTGTTGGAGTTACACTGGCACCTTTGGTGGGCATTTTTTTGCCGGCAACTCCATGAACAGGTTGCAGGTGTGTGATTTTGAGGACTGACGAGTCCACTTTATCTCGCTGTGTGTGGTTGTAATGCCCTGGCACTCTTTCTTCTGCCTGACAGGGCTTTAGAGAGATGTGTGGTTGAGTTGGGCACTGTCCGAGTGGCCTACACATGTCTGCTGACAAGCTAGTCCGCTGTGGGCCCGCTTCCTTGTGGACTCAGTTTGCAGGGGTGATGACTCTTGCTTGCTGGTTCCATATTCCCCTTAAGTTTCAGCATGGGAAATAAGCCAGCAAAATCCATACCTCCGTCTTCACCCTTAGGGTCCATGCTAGAGGCATTGAGACCTCTTAGACTCATGCCCTATCTAGATACTACCAAGCTGATCCATTATTGTACAAAGAAATGGCCTGGATATCCCCTAGACAATAATCTAGAGTGGCTACCTAATGGCACCCTGGATCCTGATATTTTACGGGAACTATCTAATTAATGCCAGCGAACAGGCGAATTGAAAGAGTTCCCCTATATACAAGCTTTCTCTTACTTAAGTTCTTCCTTCCCACCTAAGTTCTCCTGCTTGCCTGCTGTTAGTCACTTCCTCAGACCCTGATGATTCTCATCTTCCACTGGATCCTGCAAATGACCCTCCACCCTTTAGACATCAACGCACTCCTACTGCCCCTTCCTCCCCACCTATCAGCCGATCTCACACCTCTAAAGATCCTGATCAAATTCTACCTCTTTGGGAAGTAGTGGGCACAGATAAGATAGTTAAAGTGTATACTCCCTTCCCTTTGTCTGAACTCTTTCAGGTTGCAAAGAAGTTAGGCTCTTACAGTTCAAATTCTACTGCCTTTATAAAAAAATTTCAGTACTTAATTCAATCTTATGACCTCACCTTTCATGATGTATATACAATTTTAACCAATAATCTTCTACCTGAGGAGCTCAGGCGAGTTTGGGAACAGGCCAGGATACATGCAGATGAAGTTCATCAAATGAATTTAGCACACCCCCCAGGAGCTGAGGTGGTTCCAGATGCAGATCCACATCGGAATTATAATACACAAAGGGGAATTATAGCCAGGGGCAATTTTGTGATCTGCTTGCTGGCAGGTTTGCATAGGGCTGCCCTGAAGCCAGTCGGTTTTGAGAAACTGCAGGAGGTAATTCAAGATAAACAGGAAAATCCATCACAGTTTTTAGAGCACCTTACAAATGTGCTTTTGCAGTTCACAAATTTGGATCCAGAGAACACTGACAGCCGACAGCTTCTTATGACCCATTTCTTTAATCATAGCTACCCAGACATAAAGGCCAAACTTGGATCTCTTGAGAGGGGCCCATTAACTCCACAAGCAGACATTCTGTTGCTTGCATTCAAGGTGTACCACTGGAGAGATGAGAGAATTCAGCAGGAGAAATACCTCCTGCTGGTATAGGTGATCAGGCCAGCCCCTCCACCACTGCCTCCTAGGGTGAGCAGACAAAAGCACTCAGAAAAGCAGTCTGGTGCTTGTTTCTGCTATGGCTCATGCTCAGATCTGCAGAGGCCATCCAGGCCCTGTACTAGGTGTTATGGACACCACTGGTCAGGCAGCTGCTGCCCTACATCAAAGAGTGGGGACATAGCAGGCTTGGATGAGGTACATAATGTCCTGGGCCTGGCTGAGGATGAATAATCGTACCCAGGCCCTCTTAGTCGGCAAACGCTATTATGCAGAGAGAGCCTCCAGTAGATATTGAAGTCTCTGGCCGGACCATTTCTTTCCTGGTGGACACTGGAGCTGCGTTCTCAGTTCTGCAGGAGTATTGGGGTGCACCCTTTCTTTCAGGCCTTACGATTGTCGGGGTAGGAGGCAAATTTATCTGACCTTATCAGACACTGCTGCTTAATTGCATTTTTAGAGGAATTCCTATTACTCAGTCATTTTTAGTTAAGCCAAGTTTTTGTCCAACAGCTTTAATGGGAAGAGATTTTTTTAGCAAAAGTTGGAGCTTTCATTTCATTTAGTGATCACATTTGCCTGAACCCAGCCTCACCAGCTGCTCCAACTGTTGTTCCTCTGCTTCTTTTACTATCCAATCAGCCTGTAAGTTCTACCTTCCTGACAATCTCCTTCTTCCCCTCCTCCGTCGTCACCTGCGATTGCTTTTGTGGGATTTTGCAGATGACTCCCTCCCCAAACCATGCTCTGATTCATCCTGCCCACCTTGAGTTAACACTGGAGATCAAGTTTTACTTTCCTCTCCAAGCCACTGACCTTCTCCCCTCTCTCCAAAGTGGATGAGACCATATAGAGTAATTCTGACAACGCCTACAGCTGCTAAACTTAAAGGCTTCCCACATTGGATTCATTTGTCTAATCTTAAACCTTTTATCCTCCCTCCTTAAAATAGCCAGGCAAAAGACCCAAAATCTTAAAAAAACAGCTCCAAGCTTCCTTTGCAGCCGGCCAGAGCAGAAGTCAAGATGGTAAACAAAGAGCCCCAGGCAGTCTGCTTGAAAACCCAGGTAAACAAAAGATCATTCAACTCTGCAGTTGAAGCAGCCACTCCCTGAGGATGCATTGCAGGTAAAACAAAGACCATTCCCCACCACCCTGCAGGAGTCTAGGTAGGCAAAATACAGGACACTTTAATCTTTTCCCTTTCCCAGGCCTAGCAAGGATCCACAGACCTTAACATGTAGGCAGCAGACAATAGAATCCCTCAGCAAAGGAAAGGAACCATTCACAAGTTTTTTCCTCCCTCCTTTCCTATTAGCCTGTCACTCCCACAGCTCTATCACAGCAGACAATAAAATCCCTTAGCAAAAGAAAAGAACCATTCACACACCGAACTAACTCAAGGTTTACTTCCAAGCTCCTTTCCTCTTAGTCTGTCACTTCCAAAGCTCTATTACTAACCCATATTTTTTTCCGAGCTCCAGGAAACAAAAATTCACTGCCCTGTGATCCAAATCCTTCAATTCTGCCAGCAAGATGAGCTGAAGACCTCTCTGTCCTTGTGTCAGCAGGAAGTAGACAAGACCACGATGACCCCTTCCCAACCATAAACCCAGTTTATATATATATATATATATCAAAGGATGAAATGTAAGGATTTCCAAAGTTTGCATTCACCTGGAATGTAACAGAGTCAACTATGTCCCTGGGTGTGGCTATGTAAACATGGGCCCACCCACACTCTTAAAGAAAGTGCTCATACAAGTCCACCCTCTTCTTCTTTCTCTGCTCCTTTCTGCCCCTACCTTTGGCTGTTGCTTTAATAAACTCTTGTGTGGTACTCCTGGTGTTGAGATTCCATTCACATGTCACGTCCAAAAAACTAACAGATATTGTGAATGTAATTCCTGCTTGAGAGCTGTTCTGTTGTAATTTTGCTATATGGAAATTGAATCCTTCCTTTTTTATTAGACAGAAAAGAGGAAGTGTGGTGGAATGTTCTCTGTATGCTGTAAATAAAGGACTGTTTTGGCCTATGTACAGCACTGTAGAAGTGAGTGGAGAATCAGAGGACAGACAGGTAGAAGGAGGGTGGAGTTACTCAGTCGCCATCTGACCCCTGAAGGAGGAACATGTAAGAGATACAAGTGAGACATGGGCTGGGCCATGTGGCAGGTAGATTAGTAGAAATGGGTTGATTTAAGATGAAATAGCTAGCTAGTAATGTGCATGAGACATGGGCCAAACAGTATTAAGTTAATGTAAGTGTCTGATTCATTTCTTTGGGAGACAAAAGCCACCATGGGCCAGGTACAAACCTCCAGCTCCAAATGGGCCCTGGAAAATTTCTACAACATTATTGATTTATCTAAAATTTCAAGCACTATTTTGAATAGATAAGGGGAGAGAGGACATCCTTGTCTAGTTTCTGATTTTATTGGGATTGCTTTGAGATTTTCTCCATTTAGTTTGATGTTGGCCATCAGCTTTTTGTAAATCACCTCTATTATATTTAGGTATTTTCCCTGTATTCCCACTCCAGGACTATTATCATGAAGGTATGTTGGATTTTGTTGAAGGCTTTTTCAGCATCTAAGGAAATGATCATGTGAGTTTTTTCCTTCAATTTGCTTATATAATAGATGACATTTATAGTTTTCTGTATGTTGAACCAACCCTGCATTTCAGGGATAAAGCTTACTTGATCGTGTTGGATGATATTTTTTATATGTTGTTTTATTTGATTTTCCAGAATTTTGTTGAGAAGCTTTGTATCAATGATCATGAGAGAAATTGGCCTGTAGTTGTCTTTCTTTCTTGAATCTTTGAGTGGGTTGGGTATCAGTGTTATTGTGGCCTCATAAAACAAATTTGGCAATAGTTTCTATTGTATGGAACAGTTTGAGCAGTATTGGCATTAGCTCTTCTTTGAATGTCTGAAAGAACTCTGCATTGAAACCATCTGGACCTGGGCTTTTTTTATTGGGAGACTTTTAATGACAGCTTCAATTTCCTTTGGTGTAATTGGACTGTTTATGTCTTTAATCTGGTCTTGATTTAATTTTGGTAAATGATACCTTCCAGAAAGCTGTCCATTTCTTCTAGGTTCTCCATTTTTTGTGGAGTATAGATTTTCAAAGTATGACCTGATAATACTCTGGATTTCCGGGTGGTCTGTTGTTATGGACCCCTTTTCATTTTTGATTTTTTTGATTTGGATACTCTCTATCTGCTTTTTCATTAGTTTGGATAAGGGTTTATCTATTTTTTTAACTTTCTCAAAGAACCAACTCTTTGATTCATTGATTTTTTTGTATTTTTTTGTTTCAATTATGTTGATTTCAGCTTTAAGTTTGAGTATTTTCTGTCATCTAGTTCTTCTAGGTGAGTTTGCTTCTGTTTGTTATAGGACCTTCAGCTGTGCTGATAGTTCTTTTTTGTGGGATTTCTCTAGTCATTTTATGTAGGTATCTAGTGCTATGAATTTTCTCCTTAAGTCTGCTTTTATTGTATCCCATAAGTTGGGGTATGTTGTGGATTCATTTTCAATGAATCCTAGGAAGTCTTTGATTTCTTTCTTAATTTCTTCCTTGACCTAGAGGTGGTTCAATTGGATGATGTTTAATTTCCATGAGTTGGTAGGCTTTCTGTGATTCTTGATGTTGTTGAACTCTAACTTTAGATCCTGGTGATCTGAAATGGTACAAGGTGTTATGCACATCTTTTGGTACCTGTTGATATTTGCTTTATGACCTAGTATGTGGTCAATTTTAGAGAAAGTTCCATGGGGTGCTGAGAAATATGTATATTCCTTTTTGTTTGAGTGAAGGGTTTGGTATATATCTACTAAGTCCTTTTGGGTCATAACTTCTGCTAGATCCTTTATTTCTCTGTTGAGTTTCTGGCTGACTGACCTAATCAAGGGTGAAAATTTGGTATTAAAGTTTTCTACCCTTAGTGTGTCAGGTTTGATATGGGGTTTAAGCTTTAGAATTGTTTCTTTTATATATGTAGTTGCCCTTGTATTGGGGGCATAGATATCTAGGATTAAGGTTTCATCTTGGTGCATTTTTCCTGAGATTAATAATTAGTGATCTTCCTTGTCTCTTTTTATTGATTTTAGTCTAAAGTCTATTTTTTAGATATTAGAATGACTATACCAGCTTGCCAGGGCCATTTGATTGGGAAGTCTTTTCCCAATCCTTTACTCTGAGCCTGTGTCTGTCTTTAAAGTTGATGTGCATTTCTTGTATGCAGCATAAAAATATTTTCTGTTCTTGTATCCATCATGTTAGGGTGTGTGTTTTCATAGGTTAATTGAGTCCATTGATATTAAGGGGTATTAATGATCAATGATATTTCCCATCATTTTTGGTAGTATCTTGCATTTCCTTTTTTCAGGTGGTGGGGAGTTTCTTCTGTGGTCCTATCAATTGTCTGTGGTTACATGGGTGTTTCTGGTTTCCTTAGGTTGGAGTTTTCCCTCTAGGGCTTTTTGCAGGGCAGGATTTGTGGTTAGGTATTGTTTAAATCTAGTTATGCTATGAAATATCTTGTTTACTCCATCTATGTTGATTGACAGTTTTGCTGAGCACAGTATTCTAGATTAGCATCCATGTACTTTTAGTGTCTGTATAATGTCTGACCAGGACCTTCTTGCTTTCATTGTTTCCATTGAATAGTTAGGTGTTATTCTAATGGGTCTCTCTTCAGAGGTGTTTTGACATTTTTTGTAGCTCTTAGTATTTTTCTCTATTTTGTAGGTTTAGATTCTTGATTATTATATGGCAAGAAGGCTTTTTTTAAGTCTAGACTATTAACAAATATGCTTATTAACAAACAAATTGTTCTGTATGCTTCCTGTATTTTTATAGGCATTTCTTTCTTTAGGTTAGAGAAGTTTTCTTCTATGATTTTGTTGAATATATTTTCTGTGCCTTTGAGCTGGTATTCTTTTCTTTCTTCTGTGCCAATTATTCTCACAGATCTTATGGCACATAGTCTAAGAAATCTGAAAGAAAAAAAAAATAAAAGGGGCAAAAAAGTCAGAAAATAAACAAGGAAGGGTATATAGAAAATCAGAATAGAGTTGTTTTGTATTTTAAACCATTAATTTACACATTTTATACCTTTGAATATTACAGGATATATTCTTCACCACCCCATGGGTTTAAAGATCGGTCAGAAAAATATCTCAGAGCTGTAGATGTTGGAACTTTTATGAGATGGGTCAAGTATAAAAAAAGCAGTTAGTGTGAGAATGTTTGAGAATGTCAAGTAGAATGTCAGGTTGACCATGTCTCTGTATTTATTAAATAAAGAGCATAAGAAGATTTCACTACCACTGTATTGCAAATCTGGATTTCCATTAGATTAAGAACTGTCAGAAAAAGAAATCTTTGGGAGACTAATATTAATTGCAAACTATTTCATCTGTGGCTCAGGTTCATTGCCAACTAGCTCTTATAAGTTACCTCAACCCCTTTCTATTAATCTACCTATTGTCATAATTTTTATAGCTTTACTTATATTCAGTTATATCTTGCTTTCTGGGTGTCAGCCTGCAGTATTTCTTTGACTCCACCATCTTTGGTCTTTATTTCTGCTTGAATTTCCTACCTGCCTCTAAGTTACCACAGGAACAAACAGCTTCTGTATTAACGAATGATAATAAAGTATATTCATAGCATACAGAAAAATTTTCCATATCACTTCCCTTTTATCATCTAATCAAAAAGGTAAGTTTCAATTTTAACATAGTAAAATTGCATATAACAAAAGTGTTATTAAACAAGAATTTCAAATATAATATCTAATTTATTTTTATTTAACAAAAAAGAAAATATTACACCAAATATCCTATTTTTGTGAGGCTAAATTTTATATCTAATTTATCTTTTATTATAACTAAGAAAAATTATAATTATTTAGTCTTCAACTCCATCAAAGATCACATAAAAATATATCATTATATGAGCAAGGAAATACATTTTAAGCAACTTCTAAAATTCTAAGAATGACAGACATCTGCCTATATGACAGCCACCTAAAGTTCCTTTACTTTGGGGCATCTATCTTCAGCCTACAGGCCTAGAATCTCTGGCATAACTTTCAGTGAAGTAAAAAATTTTAAGGACTTCTCTGCCCATTCTTGCATAGTTTGTCAGTTTGCTTTTCCCTGTCCTGTAGAATATCTTGCAGGTTTATCTGTAAAGAATGAACATAAAGATCCATATCATCTTGTTTTGATAAAGTGGTCATTTCCTATGGGTCCTGCAGATCTAGTTAATAAAACATATTATCAAGCAGTTGAGGCAAGAACAATTTTTTTCAGTGTCTAAATTATTACCCCCAAAACTAATTGAAGTTTCTTCACTGTCCATTATTTTCTTGAAGTATATTCATGCTGCCAGGAGCAGACATGTCTCATTGTCCAAAAAAGTCTGTTTTTTAAATATTTTAAATGCCATACTTGGTAGGTCTTTGAAGTGTTTGAAGATACCAATCTAATTGAAATATATCTTTTTATATCTAACTAACATGACAATAATTATGGCTATCATAGCCACTATCTATTTTTAATAATATATTACAATTTCAAAGGAATTGTATAAGCATAATATCTTTAAAAAAGGGTAGAATTATACATATACTCTAACAGAATTAACCTTATATTTGTATCAATAAACTAAAGTCCCTATCAATGTGAAGGATTTAAAATAGCCAGTTGCTTTCTAAATATAGATTTAATAATATACTCTTTTATCATATCATATATATATATATATACCTTTTTATTTTTTGTAAAGAGATTGACTATGACAGATAGCCAAACTCTCTAAACAAAAATGAACATTCATAATCTATCTTTTTGGAAAGGTGAGCATAGTTTTCTAGGTTACTTCCTGCTGACTGGGGGTGCTCATAATCCTGGAGAGACTCTGAGGCTGTACCATTTTAGCAACCGTGGAACTGATGTAGATGTTGTATTGTCTTGGCCATGACATCCCATCAAATATTTTTCAGAGGACTCCCTCCATTAAATCATATTATGCTGGAGACAATCTCAATCTATATGTTGTCATTTTCTGTAAAATTAAAAGCAGAACCCATTTTTCCCAAAGCAACATATTCTTAAGCAAAAATTTTAAAATCACGATACCTTTAAAAGATATATATTAGTTTAAGTTAGCAGCCTTTTTTCCAGATGTTTCTAGACCATCCAAGGTCCAAAGTTCAGAAGCATAGTCTCTTAATTATTACTGTATAGGTTAATATTTTTAGCTATTCTGAATGTTTTGCTTTTTTATATAACGTTTGATATTTTCAAAAGCAATAAAAGAAAAAAGAATCACATAAAAGCTTATGTTTATTACAAAATGTTGGACTTATAGCTTATTCTCATCATTACCTAGCTTTTACAATTTAACTTAACCCATGTTATTAATCTGTGTCTTTCCACATGGCTAGTGGCTTTACCTGTGTTTCATTACATCTTGCTCTCTTGGGCAGCAGCTCATGGTGCCTCTGTGTAACTCTCCCTTCCTTTCCTTTTATCTCTGCTTAGATTTTCTGCCTGCCTCTAGGCTGTGTTGCTATAGGCCATAACAGATTTTTATTAACAAATGGTAATAAAGTATATTCACAGCATACATGCCACATCAAGGACCCTAGACCCTAAGGCCATTAATAAAAGATGTATCATAACTCTTCGTGATTTTGTATAAGTGTGGAAGTTGGATGGTCTGTGAAGTATACTTAGGAAGAGGCCCAAACACAAAAGGACTTCAAAGATGCATACCAAATTTTTTTTTATTACTGTTGAGTAGTACTTCATTGTGTAAATGTACCATTATTGTTACATTATTGTTAATCCATTTTTTCAGTTGAAAGGCATCTAGGTTGTTTTCAGTTTCTTGCTATTACAAATAATGCTGCCATCAACATCATCATTGAGTTAATGCTATTGGAGTCTGAATGTGCATCTTTTGGATGTATGTCCAATAATGCTATTGCTGGGTCCTTGGGGAGACTGATTTCCAGTTTGCTGAGAAACTGTCATATTGTATTCCAGAGTGACTGTGTCAGTTTACACTCCCATCAACAATGGAGGTGTGTTCTCCTTGCTTTACATCCTTTCCAGCACAGGCTGGTCATTTGTGTCTTTTATCTTAGCCAATCTGTTGGTGTAAGGTGGTATCTCAGTGTTGCTCTGATTTGCATTTCTCTGATGGCTAAATATGTTGAGCATTTTTACATGTGCCTTTCACCCATTTGTAATTCTGCTGAGAATTCCCTTTTCAGTTCTGAACCCCATTTTTAATTGGGTAATTAAGCGTTTTGGGCTCTAGTTTCTTGAGTTCTCTATGTATTTTAGAGATAAATCCTCTGTCACTTGTAGGATTGGTATAAATCTTTTCCCATTCTGTAGGCTGTCTTTTTTGTCTTATTGACTGTGTCCTTGGTCCCACAGAAGCTTCTCAGTTTCAAGAGTTATTAGTGTCTGTGCTACTGGTGTTATATTTAGGAAGTGTTCACCTGTACCAATGTGTTGGAGGGTATTTCCCACATATTTTTCTATAAAGTTCAGTGTAGGTGGGCTTATGGTGAGGTCTTTGATTCACTTGGATTTTAGTTTTGTTCAAGGTGATAGGTTTGTATCTATTTGCATTTTTCTACACACTATCATCCAGTTATGCCAACAGCATTTGTTAAAGAAACTATCTTCCTGGACTTGGGCTTTTTTTTTTATTTGTGAGACTTTTAATAACAGCTTCAATTTCCCTTGGTGTTATAGGTCTGTTTAGGTCTTCATTCTATTCTTTATTTAATTTTGGTAAATGGTACTTGTCCAGAAAGCTATTTTTTTTGGGGGGGGTTCATTTTAGTAGAGTTTCAAACTATGACTTGATAATTCTCTGAATTTCCTGGGGGTCTGTTGTTGTATCCCCCTTTTCATTTCTGATTCTGTTAATTTGAATATTCTCTCTCTGTCTTTAGATTAGTTTGGATAGGGGTTTGCCTATCTTATTGACTTTCTCAAAGAACCAATTTTCTGATTTATTAATATTTTTGTATTTTTCTCTTTGTTTCTACTGTACTGATTTCAGCCCTAAGTTTCATCATTTCATGCCATCTACTCCTTCTAGGTGAGTTTGCTTTTAAGCCTTCAGCTTAGTTGTTAAGTCTCTTGTGTGAGCTTTCTCTTGCTTTACTATATAGGCATCTAGTCCTATGAATTTTCCTCTTAAGACTCTTTTCATTGTGTTCCATATGTTTGGGTATGTTGTGGATTCATTTTAATTTAATTCTAGAAAGTGTTTGATTTCTTTCTTAAATTCTTCCCTGACTCAGAGGTGGTTTAATGTAGAGATGTTCAGTTTCCACGAGTTTGTAAACTTTCTGTGATTTTTGTTGTTGTTGAATTCTAATTTAGGCCATGGTGGTATGATATGATACAAGAGGTCATTCCTATTTTTTTGTAACTACTGATATTTGCCTTATGACAAAGTATATGGTCAATTTTAGAGAAAGTTCCATGGGGTGGTTAGAAATTTGTATATTCCTTTGTGTTTGGATGAAAACTTCTGTAGATATTTATTAAGTCCTTTTGCATCATAATATCTGTTAGACCCCTTATTTCTTTGTTGATTCCTTGTCTGGTTGACCTTTCCAAGTGTAAAAGTGGGGTATTAAAATCTCCCATTATTAGTATGTGATATTTGTTGTGGGGTTTAAGTTTTAGTAGTGTTTCTTTTGCATATGAAGTTTCCCTTATATTAGGGGCATAAATATTCAAGACTGAGATCTCATCTTGATTGATCTTTTTCTGAGATGAATAAATAATGTCCATTTTGGTCTCTTTTGTTTGATTTTAGTTTGAAGTTTACTTTGTTGGATATTAGTATAGCAACACCAGGTTGTTTCTTGGGGCCATTTGATTGAAAACTCTTTTCCTATCCCTTATTCTGGCCCCCTGTTTGTCTTTGGAGTGGAGGTGTGTTTCTTGTATACAGGAGAAATTTGGCTTTTGTTTTTTATCCATCATGTTAGGGTGTGTATGTTTATAGATGAGTTAAGTCCATTGATGTTAAGCGATATTAATGACTTCTGGTTAGTACTTCCTGTTATTTTTGGTAATAGTTTGTGTGTATTTTGTTTCTTAGGGTTTTTCTTCTGTAGGATTATTGATTGTTTGTGGTTTCATGGGTGTATCTGGGTTTGTTAGGTTAGAGTTTTCCCTCTAGTGCTTTCTATAAAGCTGGATTTGTAGATAGATATTGTTTCAACTTCTCTTTGTTGTGAAGTATCTTGCTTACTCCACTTATGGTGAATAATAACTTTGCTGGGTATAGTAGTCTGGGTTGGTAGCCATGCTCTTTTAGTGTCTTTATATCTTCTGACCAGAATCTTCTTGCTTTCATTGTTTCCATTGTCTAATCTGGCGTTATTCTGATGGGTCTGCTTTTGGCACTTTTCCTTTGTAGCTCTTAATATTTTTTCTTTGTTTTGTATGTTTTTTGGCTTAATTATATGGCAAGCAGACTTTTTTTGGGGGGGTCTATTCTATTTGGTGTTCTGTAAGCTTCTTTCATCTTTATAGACATCTTCTTCCATTTTATTGTGCTTGCAGCTTTCAGTATTTTGCCATAGCTATCATTTTTTTCTCATTTTACTTTAATAAAATATTGTAGGTAATAGAAAAGTGGTGATTTTTGGCACTCTATATAACAAGGCCATCAGGAGAAAATGCATTCTAACAGTGTGGTGGTATATTGTGTATTTAATAAGGTTTGCCTAAAAATTATAACAGTGCCAAAGCACATTTAGCCATAAATGTCAGGGAGGGGGGACTCACAATTTTAATGGCAGCATTCAGAGGCATCAATCTGTTAAGATCTCTGTAAGTTCAAGGCCAAACAAAGCAAGGTGATAGAGGCACACATTCTTTAATACTAGAACTAAGAATGTTTAATTAGGATGTAAGATATGTTACCTGAGGAAACAAGTAGAAGGGGTTAGGAGTTTCCCCTTTGTGCTGCACCCCATTTTCTTATTGGCTGAAAACTTAAGTATTTGTGCTGAGAATTCTTAAAACTTTGCTTAGTGAAAAATCTGTGGCTTGTTTCTCTGATCTTTCAGATTTCCCCCAATATCTGCCTTCAAGTTTTTTTTAAGTTATAGTAGAATTTGTGCAGTATGTAGTGCCCAAATTTTCAGACATTAATTTGCAAAAGAAGCTTTTTGCCTGTGGCTTTGCATCCATTGGCGCAAATAAGAACTTGATGTGGGATGTCTTTGTATATGCTATGTAAGAGCAGCTTAGAAGCAAGCAGAAAATCTAAGCATATATACAGCAGAAGGAGGGCAGAGTCATGAGAAATGTAATCCAGCTATCCAAGAAGCAAGTATCATAGAGTACAGGTTAGCCACAAGCCACATTGCAAGATATATTAATACAAGTGGGTTGAATTTGGATGCAAGAGCTACCTAGAATTAAGTTTGAGCCATAATTAAAATAGCATGTAATTTATATAAGCCTCTATGTAATTATTTTATACATGGCTGTGTGAGCTCAGGTGTGCAAGTTTGATATGAATATAGAGGCCAGACAGGCCACAAATTTCATACAATAGGAGCTACTTATGGTCTAAGTCACTACCTGGCTGGGTACAATTTCCATTTGGAACTAGCCTCCAGCCAGCTTTGCCTTTTAGGCAGTTCATAGCACATATTTTACTTTTACAGGATTCTCTGTGTGAGTTTTTCAGATAGAAGCTACCCTCTCCTGGTGGTTTGTGTCTTTTCCCGTATCCTGTCTTTCCTACTTTAGGGACCTGGCTCAGTTCACACATACCCAAATCATAATTATCTGCAGATTTGGTATGTCAAATTGATTTTTTTTAAAAAGGGAAATAATTAAAAAGAGAGAGGTTTTTATCTCATCTTAAAAATGGAACATAGTGTTACAATAGATAGTTTTTGGTCTCTGTACGATAATACTGTAGTCAGTATAAAACTCAACAATTAAATGAGAAGATAGTGTAGACAGAATTTTTGTAATGTATATTATGAACATTATTTGTTTGATCATTTTTGCTTTATTATTAAAAATGGTTAATATGTATCCCAACATGAAAGTCTTAGAAAAAATTGTTAAAACAGATCATGGAGATATTAAGACCTAGATAGAAGAATTTAAAGACAAACAAATCTCAACATTGTCTTACAAGGTTACAGAGAAACAGCCAAAGGCTTTCAAATAGCAAACCTCAATAAATCCAGCAATATTACAAAAATTGCCAAATTATAGAAACTATGAAAGAACTGAATAGACTCGTGTTCAAATGTTAGATTTTTAGGAGATTCAAGAAATTCATAGATTCATATGTCATGTAAAGCACTTGATAAATTGGTAGTAGAGTTGTGATAGACTTATTTATAATTACTTTACAGATGTAGTTGTATTAGTTATTGAGGCTGCTCCCCAATTATAAGGGGAGACCTGATGGAAGAATGATGCTAAGATCATTGAATAATGCATTAAGGCTAGAGATATTGAAATAACCCAAGACCAATTTTTTAGGGAGAGAGATTACTATAATGTAGATATAAAAGCAATTTATGTATGATGACCGTACCCTGGTTTTATGCCAAGCAGCAGCCTTGAATACTTGATAGAATTGTTGAGCAAGAAAAGAAAATTGAATAATTTACAAAAGTGATCTGAGGCCCATAAGAAACATTCAGTGAATTCTTACAGATTGCCTTCAGCAATAAATATAATGGCATCGTATTTAAAGGCCTTCCAAATAATAATTCAATCATTCACTTTTAAAAATGCTAATGTGCCCCTGTCCAGAGTACAGTCAGAGGTGAGCACATTCTAACTCCTGGGCCACCTTTCCCAAGATACCCTCTCCAGGACCTGGGTCACACTCAAGGTTCTGATCTCATACTCTTGCTAGCAGACAGGCCTGAGGCTTTAGCTGTGAGGGGCCTCCTCCAGCAACCCCTGAAAAAAGGAACCTCATGCAGCCAGGACCCACCTCTAGGACAAACTGCATCATCAGAGAAGAACTGATGCTTTTGAAACTCAGACCCCTGTCCAGAGAAGAGTCAAAGGTGAGCAGATTCCAGCTCCTAGGCTACCCATTGGGTGAATCCCTCTCTAGGGTCTGGGTCACACCCAAGGGTTTGATCTCAGACTCTTGCTAGCAGACAAGCCCTAAGCTTTAGCTGTGAAGGAAGTCCTCCAGCAACCCCTAAAAGAAAAGACGTTGAACAGCCGGGCCCCACTTCCAGGGTAAATTGCATCATCAGAGAAAGACTGATGCATTTGAAATTAAGACCCCTGTCCAGAGCAAAGTCAGAGATTGAGAAGACCACTTGCTCAAAGCAGAAAGGAAACACACCAGCCCTCTCACCACAAATGACTAGGAGCTTACTAGTGTGAACCACTGAAGGCATGGTCATACACCAGTGCAAGAATACATTTAATAATATAAAGAACAACAAGGAAACATCAGAAAAAAACTGGTGGTTCAACAACTACAAGACCTGAACAAAACAATGAAGAGGAAACAGAAGGAAACAACAGCAAAAATAACTTTATGAGGATTATTGAAGCCTTAAAAGAGGATATAAAAAATTCCCTTAAAGAAATTGAAGAAAATATAAACAAAAAATGGGAAGAGTTGAACAAATCTTTGAAAAAAAAACAAAGAAAACCAAGAAAAGGAAAACTAAAAATGAAAAATACATTTCAAGAACTAAAACGTGAAATAGAAGCAATAAAATAGGCAGAAATTTGTGGCAAAGGTAGAAATAAAATCTGAAGGAAAGAGCTGGAACTACAGATACAAGCATAAACAACATAATCCAAGAAATGGAAGAGAGAATCTCTGGAGTGGAAGACTCAATAGTGGAAATAGATTCATCAGTCAAACAAAACACTAAACCAAAAAAGCCATAACACAAAATGTTCAGGAAATTTGGGATACCATGAGAAGGTCAAAACTGAGAATAATAGGGATAGAAGAAGAAGAAGAAGAAGAAGAAGAAGAAGAAGAAGAAGAAGAAGAAGAAGAAGAAGAAGAAGATCAGCTCAAAGGCACCAATAATGTATTCAATAAAATCATAGAAGGAAACTTTCCCAACCTAAAGAAGAAAATGCCTATAAAGATATAAGAAGCTTACAGAACACCAAATAGATTTGAGCACCAAAAAAAGCCTACCTACCACACAATAATCAAGCTACAAAACATACAGAACAAAGAAAAAAATTAAGAAGTACAAAAGAAAAGGGCCAACTTACCTATAAAGGCAGAGCCCTCAGATTAACACCTGACTATTCAATGGAAACAATGAAAACAAGAAGGTCCTGGAGAGAAGTTACACAGACACTAAAAGAACATGGCTGCCAAACTAGACTATTATATCCAGCAAAACTATCAATCCCATAGATGTAGTAAACAAGATATTTCATGACAAACTCAGACTTAAACAATATCTATCTGCAAATCTGGCCCTTTAGAAAGCATTAGAGGGAAAACTTCAACCTAAGGATCCCAGATATATCCATGAAATGACAAGCAATCAACAATACCACAGAAGAAAAGCCCATAGAAATACATTCAAGCTACAACAAAAATAACAGGAAATATTAATCAGTGGTCAATAAATCCCTTAATATCAGTGGACTCAATTCACCTATATGAAGACACACCCTAACACAATGGATACAAAAACAGGAGCCATCCTTCTGCTGCATACAAGAAACACACTTCAACCTTAATGACAGACACAGGCTCAGAGTAAAGGGTTGGGAAAAGATTTTCCAATCAAATGGATCTAAGAAACAAGCAGGTGTTGCCATCATAATATCTAACAAAATAGACTTCAAACTAAAATAAATTTAAAAAGACCAGAATGAACATTAGTTATTTATCTCAGGACAAATTGATCAAAATGAGATTTCTGAATATTTATGTCCCTAATATAAGGGCACCTATCTATGTAAAAGAAATACTACAAAACTCAAAACCCACATCAATCTCACACCCTATAGTGGAAGACCCCAATATTTCACTTTCAGCATTGGACAAGTCAACCAAACAGAGACTCAACAGAGAAATAAAGAGTTCAACAAAGTTATGATGCAAAAGGATTTAATAGATATTTACAGAAGCTTCCACCCAAATACAAAGGAATTTACATATTTCTCAGCACCACTTAGATCTTACTCTATAATTGACCACATTAATGGTCATAAAGCAAATATTAATAGATACAATAAATGGAAATACTCCCTTATATAATATCAGACCACAAGTGCCTAAAGTTACAGTTGAACAACATCAAAAATCACAGAAAGCCTACAAACTCATGGAAACTAAACATCACTCAACTGAACCAGCTCTGGGTCAAGGAAGAAATTAAGAAAGAAATCAAGTCTTCCTAGAATTTAGTGAAAATGAATCCACAACATACCCAAACTTGTGGGACACAATGAAAGCAGTCTTAAGAGGAAAATTTATAGTACTAGGTGCTATATGAAAAGCCTAGGGAAACCCCATGCTAGAGAACTAACAGCAAACCTGAAAGCCTTAGAACAATTAGAAGCACACTCACCTAGACAGCAGAAATAATCAAACTTAGAGCTGAAATCAATACAACTGAAACAAAAAGAAAAATACAGAAAATCAATGAATCAAAGAGTTGGTTCTCTGAATTATTGAGTTGGTCAATAAGATAGATAAACTAACCTTATTCAAGCTACCAAAAAGCAGAGAAAAAGTAGCCAAATCAACAGAATTAGAAGTGAAAATGGGGACATAACAAGAACCCCCCTGAAAATCCAGAAAATTATCAGATCATACTCTGAAAATCTATATTTGACAAAAGTGGAAAACCTAGAAGAAATTGGCAGGTTTTTGGACAGGTATCATTTACCAAAAGTAAATCAAGATTAGATTAAATACCTAAACAGACCTATAACCCTTAAGGAAATTGAAGCTGTCATTAAAAGCCTCACAAGTTAAAAAAAGTCCAGGTCCAGATGGTTTCAGTGCAAAATTCTACCATTCAAAGAAGAATTACTACCATTACTTCTTAAACTATTTAACACAGTAGAACCTGAAGGAATATTGCCAAACTTGTTTTATGAGGCTATAATTACTCTATTTCCCAAGTCACTCAAAGACACAACAAAAGAGAAAAATTACAGATCAATTACCCTCATGAATAGTGATGCTAAAATTTTCAACAGAATTCCGGCAAACCATATACAACAACACATATAAAAGATCATCCACCATGATCAAGTAGGCTTCATCTCAGAAATACAGAGAGAGTTCAACATATGAAAAACCACAAATGTCATCCATCATATAAACAAACTAAAGGAAAAAAAATTGCATGATCATATCCTTAGACATGGAAAAAGACTTTGACAAAAAGCAAAATTCCTTTATTATAAAAGTCCTGGAGAGATTAGGAATACAGGAAAAATATTTAAATATAATAAAGGCGATTTACAAGAAGCAGGCAGCCAATATCAAACTAAATGAGGAAATACTTAAAGCAATCCCATTAAAATCAGGAATGAAACAAGGCTGTCCTATCTCCCCTTATCTATTAAAAATAGTTCTTGAAGTTTTACCTAAAGCAATAAGAGAATGAAAGGAGATTAAGGAGTTGAAAATTAGAAAAGAATTGAAAGCATCTCTGTTTGCAGATAATATGATTATACACATACGTGATTCACAAAATTCTACCCAGAAACTTCTACAGCTGATGAATACCTTCAGCAATGTAGAAGGATGCAAGATTCACTCAAAGAAATCAGTAGCCCCCTATACACCAAAGATAAAAGTGTTGAAAAAGAAATAAATAAAACATCACCCTTTATAATAGCTGCAAATAGCATTAAATACCTTGTAGTAATTATAGCCGAAGAAGTAACAGACCTATTTAATAAAAACTTTAAATCACTGAAGAAAAAAATTGAAGAAGATATCAGAAAATAGAAAGATCTCCCATGTTCCAAGATTGGTAGGAACAACATAGTAAAAATGACAATTTTACCAAAAGTAATCTACATATTCAATGCACTTCCCATTAAAATTCCAACACTATTTTTTATAGAACTTGAAAGAACAATACTCTATTTCATTTGAAATTACAGAAAAGCCAGGATTGCCAAAACAATTTTGCTCAACAAAAGAACCTCAAGAGGCATCACCATCCCTGACTCCAAGTTATACTATAGAGCCTAGTACTGGCATAAAAACAGACTTGTGGATCAATGGAGTCAAATTGAGGATCCCGACATTAATTCAAACCTTAGGAACACCTGATCTTTGACAAAGAGGCCCAAAATATTCAATGGGAAAAAGATAGCAACTTTAACAAATAGTGTTGGCATAGCTGGATGGTAGTGTATCAAAAATGCAAATAAATCCAAGCCTATCACCCTGCATAAAACTCAAATCCAAGTAGATCATAGACCTAAACACAAACCCAGCCACACTGAACTTGACAGAAAAGAAAGTGGAAAAAACCCTCCAATGAATTGGCAGAGGACTGCTTCCTAATAATAACACCAGTAGCACAGACACTAAGAACAACAATCAATATGTGGGACCTCCTAAAACTGAGAAGGTTCTGTAAAGCCAAGGACACAGTTAATAAGACAAAATGACAGCCTACAGAATGGGAAAAGATTTTCACCAACCCTACAAGTGATAGAGAACTGATCTTTAAAATATATAGAAAACTCTAGAAACAAAGTTCAAAACCTTGAATAACCCAATCAAAAAATGGAGTACAGAACTAAAAAGGAAATTCTCAGCAGAATTATAAATGGCTGGCAGGCACTTAAAAAAGTGCTCAACATCTTTAGCCATTAGGGAAAGGCAAATCAAAACAAATTTGAGATACTACCTTACACCTGTCAAATTGGTTAAGATAAAAGACACATTTGACAGCCTATGCTGGAGAGGTTGTGGAGCAAGGGGAACACTCCTCCAGTGTTGGTGGGAATGTAAGCTAGTTCAGCCACTCTGGAACGCAGTAAGGTGGTTTTTCATAAAACCAGGAAACAATCTTCCCAAGGATCCAGCAATATCACTACCGGACACATACCCTAAAGATGCACATTCACATTCTAAAGGCATTAGCTCAACTATGTTCATAGCAGCATTATTCATAATAGCAAGAATCTGGAAACAATCTAGACATCTGTCAACTAAAGAATGGATTAACAAACTGTTGTACATCTACATAATGGAGTACTACTGAGAAGTAAGAAAAAATGATATCCCATATTTGCAGTCCAATGGATGGATTTGGAGGATATCCTCCTTAGTGAGGTATCACACACTCAGAAAAAACAACAAGGGGGTGTACTCACTCATTAGTGGACTCTAAACAAAAAACAAAGCATTCCCAAGCTGCAGTCCACAACCACTGAATAGCTTTGGATTTGTAACTCCTTGGACCAGCACCTTGGAGTCCATTCCCTCCAGAGGAACATCTAACCCAGTGTTGATGATGGTGTGAGAAAAGTGGATGTGCCTGGAGTGGATCATGAACTAAGCCACCTTGGGACCTTGGGACATCTTGTCTTGCTTAGGAGGAGATAAAGTGATGGGAAGACAAAAGAGTGATTGTGAGGGGCGGGAGGGGGAAGGGAGTTTGAACAAGTGGATACGTGGATGAAAAATGAGACATTATTCATAATTAAAAAGGAAAAAATACTAATGCACAATTTAAAAGAATAAAAAGTGTTAAAAGGCATGATAAGCACTTTGTAGGAGTAAATTAAAGATGCACATAATATGGAATCTCATAATTATGATGAGGCTTTTGTAAGAGAAGTTATTTCTAGATATTTGAAAAAAATATCAAATTTTACAAGTGTAAAGAACAAGTTTACCTAAAAAGAGACTACAAAAAAGCTGTTCTTAGAAACAATGCTATTGCTAAGAATAACCACAGCAGAATGCTCCTTTCTTCTATAGTATTTAGAAGGTACAGTAAAAGCAGAAATTAGATAAACAAATATAGATCAGGCAAGGTAACTTTTAATTTTGGGAAATACCTTATACTGCCTCTCTCAGGCCCTTTTATCAAATTCAGCACACTCATTTTTCTGTCTTCATAAGAAAACACATTCTCAGAGCAAAGAAAGCTAAAGCTTATAGTAAAAATGCATAATTTTCTGGACTACATAACAACTCTAAAAATTTTCTGAAATACAGCAAATATTTTGGCGAACTGTTACAAATAAAGACCTAAATTTAAAGTACAATAAACAACATTGTTGTTGAAGGTCTGGTTAACATAGGAACAAATATAACAATAATTAAAATAGAATATTTGGCATCTAAGTTGGTCATTTCAGGAGGAATGCAAGGGAGCTTGAAAAATTAAGATCAGAATGACAGAGAATAATTAAAGCTGTGTGGAGCTAACATTGTCATTAATTTATACAAATAAGATTCATTACAAACCACAATATTCTTTATTAACCCAATTCCAGAAACAATCTATAATTTAACATATGTTCCTGAAAACAATTTAGGAGATAGTATAAAACATAATCAGAGACCATTTAGATTGAACAAAAATAATTTACAACATCTGTCAACATTTCGAATGTCACAAAGTTACCAATAGCTCTGACTTTAGAATGGTTGACAAATAAAACTATGTGGGTTTAACAATGGCTTTTTAAAAAAGAGATATTCCAGGCCTTAGAACAGCTAGTATCAAAGCAGTTAAATGCTCAACATATTGAAAAATTAATCAGTGTTTAGAAAACGAAGAATGGCACCATATCTAAGGACAGTTAACAAGATGATTCAACCAATAGGCTTTTCATAATCTGAAATTCCTTTGCCTTCTCTGTTACTTAAAGGATGGCATATAATAGTTATCAAAAGACTCTTTCTTCACAAAAAGACTAAGAAAGGTGTGCCTTTACAGTGAGCCTTATAATATTTTTGTGCTGTAAAGAGATATGGAGAGATGATTCTCTTATAGGGAATATTAAATGACCATGATCTGTGACAATATTTTATTTAACAGCCATTAGAAGTGATGTTAGAATCAGGCAGAGATAAACTCTGTGCCACGGTCCCCCCAGCTGCTGCTGAGGGAATTTGCAAGGCTACCTACCTCCAACTGAGCAAACAGATAAGGCCTGGGGACCCTGAAGGACAGACTCATACCCCGCCCAGAGGTGAGGAGGGGTCAGCAGGCCCGAGCACCTGTATCCCTGCCAGGGAGAGTTGAGCTCCCTTTGGTTCCCGTGCCGATTCCAGAACTAGGTGCTGTCTGTAGAACGTGTACCAGTGAAATCTGTTGCAGGCAGAGATAAACTCTGACTGCAATGGTCCCACCAGCTGCTGCTGAGGCAGTTTGCATGGCCGCCACCCCGCCTCCAATTGGTCAAACAGAGAAAGATTGAAGACTTGAAATTCAGTCCCCTGCCCAGTGCAGAAGTAGTGATTGAGCAGACCTTTTCCTCAGAGGTGACAGGAGGCACACAAGCCCGAGTGCCAAAACTGACCAGGAGCCACCTAATCGTGAACCACTAAAGAAATGGGCAGATGCCAGTGCAAAAACTTACATAATAATATAAAGAACAACAAGATAACTCCAGAAGAAAGTGGGGATCCTAAAAATACAAGACCTAAACTGAGCAATGAAGAGGAAACAGAAGGAAACAACACCAAAAATACTTTTTGATGCTCATCGAAGCTCTCAAAGAAGATACGAAAAATAGCCTTAAAGAAATAGAAGAAAATACAAACAAAAAATTGGAAGAGATGAACAAATCTATGAAAGAAACATGCCAGGAACTAAAAGCTGAAATAGAAGCAATAAAAAAGGCACAAAATGAAGCAAAGATGGAAATAGAAAATCTGAAGAAAAAAGCTGGAACCACAGATAAAAGCATAACAAACAGAGTTCAAGAGATGGAAGATAGAATCTCTGAAGTGGAAGACTCAGTAGCTAAAATAGATAAATCAGTCAAAGAAAATAGTAAAACTAAAAAAGCCATAACTCAAATTGTTCAGGAAATCTGGGACAGCATGAAAAGACCTAATTTGAGAATAATAGGAATAGAAGAAGGAGAAGAATACGAGCTCAAAGGCACAGATAATGTTTTCAATAAAATTATAGAAGAAAACTTTCCTAACCTGAAGAAGGAAATGCCTATAAAGATACAAGAAGCTTACAGAACACCAAATAGATATGACCCAAAAAAACAGTCAGCAAGTCACATTATAATCAAGCCACAAAACATACAGAAAAAATATTAAGAGCTGCAAAAGAAAAGGGTCAACTTACATATTAAGGCAGACCCATCAGAATAATGCCTGACTATTCAATGGAAACAATGAAAGCTAGAAGGACTTGGTCAGAAGTTATATAGACACTAAAAGAGCATGACTGCCAAACTAGAATACTGTACCCTGTAAAATTATCAATCACCATAGATAGAGTAAACAAGATATTTCAGGACAAAGTCAGACTGAAAGAACATCTATCTACCAATCCAGCACTACAGAGAGTATTAGAGGAAAAACTCTAACCTAAGGACCACAGATACACCCATGAAATCACAAATAATCAATAATTCCACAGAAGAATACTCCAGAGAAAGGAAATACAAACAAGTTACCACAAAAACTGGCAGGAAATATGAATCAGTGGTCACTAATTTCCCTTAATATCAATGGTCTCAACTCTCAATAAAAGGTCACACACTAACAAGATGGATACAACAACAGAAGCCATCCTTCTGTTGCCTACAAGAAACACAACTCAACTGCAAGGACAGACACAGGTTTAGAATAAAGGGTTGGGAAAAGATTTTCCAGTCAAATGGTCCTACGAAACAAGCGGAGGTTGCAATCCTAATATCTAACAAAGTAGAGTTTAAGCTAAAAGCAATTAAAAGGGACCAAGATGGTCACTACTTATTCATCACAGGAAAAATTGGTCCAGGGGAGATTTCAATCTTGAATATTTATGCCCCTAATATAAGGGCACCTACTTATGTAAAAGAAATACTGCTAAAGCTCGAATCCCACATCAATTCTCACACCCTAGTAGTCGGAGACTTTAATACCCCACTTTTAACCCTGGATAGGTCAACCAGACAGAGACTCAACAGAGAAATAAGGAGTCTAAAAGAGGTTATGATGCAAATGGATTTAATAGATATCTACAGAAACTTCCACCCAAATGCAAAGGAATATACATATCTCTCAGCTCCTCATGGAACTTTCTCCAAAATTGACCACATAATTGGTCATAAAGCAAATATCAACAGATACAAAAAATGAAAATAATCCCTTGTAACATATTGGACCACCAGGGCCTAAAGTTAGAGTTCAACAACATCAAAACCCAAAGAAAGCCTACCAACTCATGGAAACTAAACATCACTCAGCTGACCCATCTCTGGGTCAAGGAAGAAATTAAGAAAGAAATCAAAGTCTTCCTAGAATTCAATGAAAATGAATCTACAACATATCCAAACTTGTCGGACACAATGAAAGCAGTCTTCAGAGGAAAATTCAAAGCGCTAGATGCCTATATGTAAAACCTAAAGAAATCCCACAGTAGAGACCTAACAGCGCAGCTGAAAGCCTTAGAACAATTAGAAGAAAAATCCCCTAGAAGGAGTAGACGGCAGGAAATAATCAAACTTAGAGCTGAAATCAATACAATTGAAACAAAAAGAACAATACAAAAAATCAATGAATCTAAGAATTGGTTCTTTGAGAAAGTTAACAAGATAGATAAGCCCTTAGTCAAACTAATCAAAAAACAGAGAGAGAGAGAGAGTGTTCAAATCAACAAAATCAGAAATGAAAAGGGGGACATAACAATAGACCCCCAGGAAATACAGAGAATTATCAGATCATATTTTGAAAATCTGTATTCGACAAAAATGGAAAACCGAGAAGAAATGGACAGCTTTCTGGATAGATAACATCTATCAAAATTAAATGAAGTTCAGATTAATTACCTAACCAGACCTATTACCCTAAAGGAAATTAAAGCTGTCATTAAAAACCTCCCCCCAAATAAAAGCCCTGTCCAGATGAGTTTAGTGTCAAATTCTACCAGACATTCAAAGAAGAATTACTACTGTTACTCCTCAAACTATTTCACACATTAGAAACTGAAGGAACATTACCAAATTCCTTTTATGAGGCCACAATAACCCTAATACCAAAGCCACTAAAAGACACAACAAAGAAGGAGAATTACAGACCAATTTCCCTCATGAATATTGATGCAAAAATTCTCAACAAAATTTTAGCAAACCATATACAGCAATGTATAAAAGATATCATCCATCAAACCAAGTAGGCTTCATCCCAGAAATGCAGGACTGGTTTAACATATGAAAAACTGTAAATGTTATCCATCATATAAACAAACTAAAGGAGCAAAACCACATGAACATATCCTTAGATGCTGAAAAAGCCTTTGACAAAATCCAACACTCCTTTATGATTAAAGCTCTGGAGAGATCAGGAATACAGGGAGAATACCTAAATATAATTAAGGCGATTTACAAGAAGCCGACAGCCAGTATCTAACTTAATGGAGAAAAACTCAAAGGAAACCCACTAAAATCAGGAATTAGACAAGGATGTCCTCTCTCTCCTTATCAATTCAATATAGTTCTCAAAGTTTTAGCTAAAGCAATAAGAGAACGAAAAGAGATCAAGGGGATACAAATTGGAAAAAAAGAAGTGAAGCTATCTCTATTTGCAGATGATGTGATTGTATACATAAGTGACCCACAAAATTCTCCCAAGGAACTGCTACGGCTGATAAACACCTTCAGCCATGTAGCAGGATACAAGATTAACTCAAAGAAATCAGTAGCCTTTCTATACACTAAATATAGAAGAGCTGAAAAAGAAATAAGGGAAACATTACCCTTCACAATAGCTGCAAATAGTATTAAATACCTTGGAGTAACTATAACCAAAGAAGTAACAGACCTATTTGACAAAAATTTTAAATCACTGAAGAAAGAAATTGAAGAGGATATCAGAAAATGGAAAGCTCTCCCATGTTCCTGGATTGGTAGGATCAACATAGTAAAAATGGCAATTCTAACAAGGCGATCTATAGATTCAATGCACTGCCCATCAAAATCCCAACACAATATTTTTTGGACCTTGAAAGAACAATACTCAATTTCATTTGGAATAACAGGAAAGCCAGGATTACCAAAACAATTTTACTCAACAAAAGAACCTCAGGAGGTATCACCATCCCTGACTTCAAGCTGTAATATAGAGCTACAGTAATAAAAAACAGCCTGGTACTGGCATAAAAACAGACTTGTGGATCAATGGAATAGAACTGAGGATACAGACATTAACCCAAAACCTATGAACACCTGATATTTGACAAAAAGGCCCAAAACATTCAATGGAAAAAAGATAGTATATTTAACAAATGGTGTTGGCATAGCTGGATGGAAGTGTGTAGAAAAATGCAAATAGATCTGAGCCTATCACCCCGCACAAAACTCAAATCCAAGTGAATCAATGACCTCAACATAAACCCAGCCACTTTGAACTTGGTAGAAAAGAAAGTGGGAAATACGCTTCTATGAATTGGCACAGGCAACCACTTCCTAAATATAACACCAGTGGCACAGACTCTAAGACCAACAATCAATAAATGGGATCTCTTGAAGCTAGGAAGCTTCTGTAAAGCCAAGGACACTGTCAATAGGACAAAACGACAGCTTACAGAATGGGAAAAGATTTTCACCAACCCTACAAGTGATAGAGGACTGATCTCTAAGATATATAAAGAGCTCAAGATTCCAGAGCCTAAAACCTTGAATAACCCAATCAAAAAATGGTGTTCAGATTTAAAAAGGGAATTCTCATTAGAGGAATTACGAATGGCTGAAAGGCACCTGAAAAAGTGCTCATCATCTTTAGCCATCAGAGAAATGCAAATCAAAACAACTTTGACATACCACCTAACACCTGTTAGATTGGCTATGATAAAAGGCACCGATGACAGCCTATTTTGGAGAGGATGTGGATCAAGGGGAACACTCCTCCATTGTTGGTGGGAATGTAAGCTTGTTCAGCCACTTTGGAATGCAGTATGGCAGTTTCTCAGAAAATTGAGAATCAGTCTCCCCAAGGACCCAGGAATACCACTTCTGGGTGTATACCCTAAAGATGCACAGTCACACTCCAAAGGCATTAGCTCAACTATGTTCATAGAAGCATTATTTGTAATAGCAAGAACCTGAAAACAATGTAGATGTCCCTCAACTGAAGAATGGATTAACAAACTGAGGTACATCTACACAATGGAATACTACTCAGCAGTAAGAAAAAATGATATCCTAAAATTTGCAGGCAGATGGATGGATTTGGAGAATATCCTCCTGAGCGAGGTATCACAAACTCAGAAAGATAAGCAGGGGATGTACTCAATCATTAGTGGTCTCTAAACAAACAAACAAGAAAAAAGTAAAGCAAGCCCAAGCTGCAAACCACAACCACTGGACAGCTTGGGGTCCTAAACACCCTGGACTGACTCTTCAGTTCCCACTTCACCTATGGGAACACCTGACTCACTCTTGAGGGAGGCAGGACAAAACTGGATTTGCCAGGAATGGAGACTGAACTAAGCATTATTGGGTCAGTGGGACCATGGGACTCTCTGCTGCCTGCCCAGGGAGGAGATGGGGAGTTGTGGAGAAGAAAGAATGACCTGATGTGGTGGGAGGGGGAAGGGACCTTGAATAAGGATATACAGGGATAGAAAAAAATTCAGAGGGAAAACTGAACACAAAGTAAGTTTATGTGTAGCAAACTCATTTGCATATCACCCTTGATAAGTCATGCTTATGATTTTTATTTGCTTTATAGTTATTGTTAACTTATCAGCATTTTAAATTCATTTTACTGTTTTTCTTGATAATACAAAATTATTAAATATAAAAAAGAAGTGATGTTAAAGGAATTTTCAAATCTATTATTTACCACTACATGGGTAACATCTAACAGGCTGAGTCAAATCTGGACACTTTAGTCAGACTGTAAATGTTAAAAACAATTCCTGGTTGGGGATTGAAAACTGTTCTTGAATAAATGCAAAGAGAAAATTCTATTAATTATTTAGAATATAAAATCAGGCTACTAGACTCAGATGCCAAATGATTCAAATAAGAAGAGATAGTCCTTCTAAGTTGAAGTGTGTTATTTCATTCTCAATCAGCACTACAAATAAATAATCATAATCTTAAGTGGTCCCTTATTAGATTCCATAACCAACATGTTACTCACTTTGTTTGTCATCCCAAAAAATATAACATGTGACTCAGTAAGCTATCTTTGTATAAGAGTTTAAAATGGGATACAGCTTTTCAACAGGAACATCTTGCTGTACTAGCTGTTTTACTACTTGAGTCTTATCCTACAGATTTAATTTTACTTGAGGTGTCAGTAGCAGCAAAAATGCTATTTGGAGAATTTGGCAGATGGCTATAGCGGGATCAACAGGCCACTAAGTCATCATGAGACATAAATGCCCTATCATGATCTGAATATTATCTGACCAAACAATCCATTAATGATAATGTGCAATGTAGATATACATTATCAGATGGAAGTGACATATATATTATATGGTAGGAGAAATTCTTGATGATATAAGGTATTTACAAGAAGAAGTTGCCCAAATGTCTATGGTTTCTACTCCTCCTACAATGCAGTCTGTATTCTAACAGGTATCTTTAGCATTATGAGATTATTGATCCAGATTACCAAGAGGAACTTAGATTTTTTTCTTCAGAATAGAGCTAAGCAAGTTCATATCTAGGATCAAGGGAGATAATTTAGGACATCTCTATTCTAACATTTCTTTTGATTAAAGTGAATGTACAACCCACAAAAAAATGACAAAGGGCCCAGACACTTCAAAAATGAAAGTATAAATTGCTCTCTAGCAAAAGACTTAATATCAGCTGAAGTGCTTGCAGAAAGAGTGTAAATTAAAAAATAAATACTAAAGACAGGTGTTTTAAAACTGGCAAAAGACACATAACTAGCTATTGATATGATGGTTATAATTGCCATGAAGCATGAAGGTTAGTTATATTTTATTGAGAATGTCTTTATCAGATATTTGTGTTTCCCTTCCTGAATTTATAATAGAATAATATCCAAAGAAATTTTAGTGTGTATGTTAGGTTTTAAGATACTAATAGGATGTCCCTCAATGGGCCTTGAAATACATTCTAAAATATGTTTATGGTAGTACAAAGGAAAAGTATTGCATGTTATGTGTAATTATGATCTTGCAATATATACTATACATTTCTGGTTGTACCTGGGCTAAGTATTTGTAATTTTATGTGTAATTACAACTGTATAGATATTTTCATTCTGAAATTAAGCATGGCATAAAGATGAATCATTGTGTAGTATAGTTGGACATTTCTGTCCTAGCCAGAAACTCTCAAATACCAAGAATCTACTTCCAAAATAATTTATGCAGATGCTTAATAGTATAGTAATTGCTGGTCCAGTAGTTAAAGCATATTACTATCTTGCTCTTACAATTAAATTAATCTATAATTATTATCTATGTTAGTCATCTGGCTTGGTAACTTTGCTTAGTGTAACATTCTAATCTTGTTTCCTCTATGTCTGGATGATGTCTCTCTTCTTTTCTTCTTCCTATAATTCTCCTACTCTGCGTGCCCTACTTTTAATTCTTGTTTAAGTACTGGACAATCCATAATTTATTGGATATGAGTAGCAAATCTTTACAGTGTACAAGAACATTATCTCACAGTGTGTCAAGTTAAAAGATGTAGAATTTTATTGGCTATTCTTGGTTGCCAACTTTATAAATATTGGATTAAATAAAACATAAGTGGCCATGTATACATGTGAGAGATTTTGCTTGATTGTTAATTGAAGTTGGAAGATCCATCTAAAATGACTACATGAAATTGTAAGACCTACCTTAAATATGGACCACTACTTCTGGAGGAAGCCAATGTAAAAAATATGAAAGAAAGAATCTCTTTTTCTACCATATTCACAGTCTTGCTGGAAAAATTATGTCTTCCCTGGAATGTCTACTTCTGTAGTGGAATTATGTTGGTACACTGTAAATAATTGTCCCAACTACTGGCTTAATAAAATTTGTTATTGTCCAAAGGCAGACAGAAAGTGTGGGCAGGGCTCCCAGACTAAGAAAACTCTGGGAACAGGAAAGAGCAGAGCAGAGGTGTCAGGAGGTGCAGAGGAAAGAAGTTGATAATGTTGCTCTGAAAAAAGGTACAGTTCCACATGGCTAAAAAAGATAAGAATCATGGATTTAGTTAAGATGAAGGAGTAAGAAAGCTATATGCCTGGGCCCTAGGTCAATCAGCATGAAATTAAGGTAAGCATCTGTGTGTTTCTGTGGGTCTGCTGGTCTGCACATCTGCAGGTCTTCAGGTTAGAATCTCAGGACTAGGCTAGAAAGGCTGGACACAAACCAAATACTACATATTTCTTTGGGATTCTGATGTATGCTGAATATTATCTGAGAAATCCAGATTTTGAGCCCCCAAAACCCATTGATTTATTTTAGCTTTTAAAAACTGCCATTGTACTCAATTTCATTTGGAATAACAGGAAAGCCAGGATTGCCAAAACAATTTTACTCAACAAAAGAACCTCAGGAGGTATCACCATCCCTGACTTCAAGCTATACTATAGAGCTACAGTAATAAAAACAGTCTGGTACTGGCATAAAAACAGACTTGTGGACCAATGGAATAGAATTGAGGATCCAGACATTAACCCAAA
>PVIH01012008.1:0-65764 GCA_004025045.1 Sigmodon hispidus
TCCCTGCCCAGGGAGGGGATGGGGAGTTGCAGAGGAAAAAAATGACCAGATGTGTTGGGAGGGGGAAGAGACCTTGAATAAGGATATACAGGGATGAAAAAAAAAATTCAGAGGGAAAGATGAACACAAAGAAAATATATGTGTAGCAATCTTATTTGTATTTCCACCCTTGATAAGCCATGCTTATGATTCTTATCCTCTGTATAGTTATTGTTAACTCTTCCGCATTTTAAATTCTTTTTACTGTTTTTTTTTCTTGATAAACACAAAATAAAGAAGGAAGAAAAAAAAAGAAAATTTAAAACTCTGTATACAGGAAATATTGTCTTTCCGCTGAAAAACTGTGTTTCCAGCAATCATATATTTCTGGATAAAAGCTGGCATCAAGTAGAGATGGTTTTGCCCTTTCAATAGTTATTGAAATAATTTTTATCTTGTCACTTCCTGAATAATACTTTAGGCTTCTTCCTTATTTATATTTAAGATTAATTGCTGTCAATTTGTTAAGAAGTTTGTTATACTTGTTTAATCTTTTCTCTCTGTTGTAGGCTGTCATTTGTTGCCCCCAAAACACTTGTATGATATGTCATCATTTTATTTCACTTTCTCCTTTACTTTCTATGTCCTTTTCTTTTTTCCTTCTTTTAATTATTTTTATCCTTCATATCTCCTTACTGCTTTAAGCCTAGAAAAGTTTTCTTTTTCACTATTTAGAAGCTGATATTCCAATAACATAAACTGAACTATTTAGATCAATTTAGGGTCTATTATTCACTGTGGTTTTATTTACTTTATTTTTATGCAAAATGTCATGTGATTACTGCTTTTAACTAAAATAGCTTAATCAGTCAAATTGGTGCTTTAGATAACACTTGCCCTGCATTTCTTCTCATTTTTACAGATCCTAGAGAAGTCTCAGCTTCTTTCTGTCAGCATGGCTTTAATAGTTTTGGATGTTCCTTTTATATGATGATACCACACTTCACATTTTGTGTCAGGCTTCTTTCCTGGAGTATAGTAGTAGTTTTGAGATCATTTTGTACTTAAGATCAATACAATGTCTTATTTCATGACCTAAATCAGGATATGTATATGCTAAAATTTGTATATCTATGACTCTTTCCAGAAACTTTTGGTTTTGTTCCTACTTTTCACAATTGCAAATAATTCAGACACTATAAGTTTATAGGTCATCAAATATCTGCTTTCAATTTCTTATTGTATGCACTTAGTTGTGGAAATGCATTATCACTTGATAGTTATATGTTTATCTTTTTTGAGAAACTGTTAAATTGTTTTGCACAGCAGCTAAAATCTTTTTATGTTCCCCATCAACAATGTGCAAATTTTCTGTTTTCTTGGCATCCCCTTAACCCTTACTATTTTATGTTATTGTTTCTAATTAAAGCCATCCTGGTGTTTGTGAAGGGCTACCTACTGTGGATTTTATTTGCTTTACCTGATGACTAATAATGATGAGCATAGTTCTCATTGTAATCACAGATCTTGAGGATCTCCCCCTGCCACCTCTCACTTGGAATCTGTGCCCCAAGCTTTCCATCTGTATTTACTCATAGATGAATCAGTGTGCTTCTTTGTGCCTCTACTGATATGCCTTCAGGTATGTCTATCTAAATTAAATCCACCTATTTTTCTTTTTTTAGTATAGTAATTCCTTTAAGTAGACCCCAGTTGTTGACACATGCTGTGAGTTCTGCTTCAAGTCTGTACTGATGTACTTGCTTCAATGTACATTATTGTTACTTCATAATTTTGCAATTATCCTCTACTAAATAATAATCATGTATTTGTTTTATGTTTTTGCTATATTGTTTTTGCAACATCATTTCACTGTCACTTTTTTTAAAAAAAATTATAAAATAAAGAACTTTTTATTCCATGTATCCCCTTACTCTCCCTCCCTTACCCTCCCAGTCCCTCCCTGTCGGCCTTAATCCCCCCTCCTCCCCATCCTGCCATCCCCTCTCCAAAAAGGGCAAGAAGTCCCAAGGTGTATCAGCTCAGCATCAACTCCAGTCAGGTCCGATTTCCTCATCCTAATGTCAAGACTGTGTTAGGTGTTCCTCTGGAGGGAATGGGCTCTGAAGTGCAAGTCCACCTGTAGAAGCACAGTCTAATTCCTTCCCTAGAGGCTCCACATGCTCCCCATGTCACTAGACAGTTGCCTATCCTTGGAGGGTCTAGTTTCTTTTCTTGAAGTGAGCTCCAGTCAGCCATCACTGTGGAAATTTTTCTCATAACCCCTATCCTCTTGCTCATATAGACGCTCCTCCCCATAGCTCAGCTGCACCAAGAGCTCAGCCCAATGCTTAGCCATGTCTTTCTGCTTCTACCTCTATTCCTTGTTGAATGTAAGTTCTGTGATAACACTTAGGGTGACTAATCATTTGATTATATGGAAAGCTCTGTCTAGTTAACACCTTCACTATTGGTTGGAGAAGTAGCCAGGGACATCCTGGGACTTCTTGAAGGATTCTCTAGCACCTGGTCTTCTTCCAACCCCACACTGGATTTCTCTATTAAGATCTCCATCTCTTTTGTTTTTTCTACTCCTTGTTGCACCTCTCACTCAACCATCTCCTCTTGTGATTTGTTACTGCATCTTCTTGATTGCTGCACTTTATGCTCCCATTTAGCTAGGATGATCTTCTATATTTTCTCTTTCTTGGGTAATGTCTGGATATCTCTCTTAAGTTCCTTCTGATCACATGCTTTTCAGGGATTGTGGTTTGCAGTTTGGGTGGTCACTGTTTTTTGTCTAAAGTTCACTAATGAGTGACTACATCATCCTGTGCTTAAGTTTCTGGACTGTGATACCTTGCTCAGGAAGATATTCTCCAAATCAATACATTTGCCTGCAAATTTTAGGATGACTTTTTTTTTTTTAAATTTTTCTACTGAGTATTGCATCATTGTGTAGATGTACCACAGTTTGTTAATCCATTCTTCAGTTGAGGGACAACAATGCTGCTATAAACATTGTAGAGCCAATGCCTTTGGAGTGTAAATGTGCATCTTTTGGAGATATGCCCAATAATAATATTGCTTGGTCCTTTGGGAGATTGATTCCCAGTTTTCTGAGAAACCACCATACTGCATTTCAGAGTGACTGAACCAGTTTACACAGCCACCAACAATGAAGGAGTGTTCCCCTTGCTCTGCACCCTCTCCAGCACAGGGTGTCCTCTGTGTGTGGTTCTTAGTCATTCTGACAGGTGTAAGGTGGTATCTCAAACTTGTTTTGATTTGCATTTCTCTGATGGCTAAAGATGTTGAGCAGTTTTTCATGTGCCTTTTGTCCATTCACAATTCTTCTGTTGAGAATTCCCTTTTTAGTTCCAAACCATATTTTTTAATTGTGCTATTTAAGGCTTGGGGCTCTAATTTCTTGAGTTCCCTATGTATTTTAGAAATCAGTCCTCTGTCAGTAGTAGGGTTGGTGAAGGTCTTTTCCCATTCTGCAGGCTGTCATTTTATCTTATTGATAGTGTCATTGGCCTTATAGAAGTGTGTCAGTTTCAGGAGGTCTCACTTATTGATTGTTTTTCTTAGTGTCTGTGCTACTGGTGTTATATTTAGGAAGTGATAACCTGTGCAAGTGTGTTGGAGGATATTCCCCACTTTTATTTTTCCTATCAAGTTCAGTGTAGATAGGTTTATGTTGAGGTCTTTGATTCATTTGGATTTGAGTTTTGTGCTGAGTGATAGACATGAATCTATTTGAATTCTTCTACATACTACCATCCAGTTATTCCAACACCATTTGTTGAAAATACTGTATTTTTTTCCATTGAGTATTTTTGGACTCTTTGTCAAAAATTGGGTGTTCATAGGTATGTGGGTAAATATCAGGGTCTTTGATTCAATTCCATTTATATATATATATATATATATATGTTTGTTTTTAATTACAGTACCAAGTTGTTTTTAACACTGTAGATATATAGTATAGGTTGTAGTCAGTAATGGTGATTCCTCCTGAAGTTCTGTTTTTGAACAGAATTGCTTTGGCCATCCTGGATTTCCTATTATTCCATATGAAGTTGAGTATTTTTCTTTCAAGGTCTGTAAATATTTATGTTGTCATTTTGATGTCAAATGCATTAAATCTGTAGATTGCTATTGGTAAAATTGACATTTTTACTAAGTTTATCCTACCAATCCAGGATCTTGGGAGGTCTTTCCAATTTCTGCTATCTTCTTTAATTTCCTTCTTCACAGTCGACCACTTCCTAAATATAACACCAGTGGAACAGGCGCTAAGACCAACAATCAATAAGTGGGATCTCCTGAAGCTAAGGAGCTTCTATAAAGCCAAGGACACTGTCAATAGGACAAAATGACACCCTACAGAATGGGAAATACTTTCATCAAACCTAAAAGTGATAGAGGACTGATCTCTAAGATATGTAAAGAACTCAAGAATCTAGAGCCCAAAACCTTGAGTAACTCAATCAAAAAATGAGGTTCAGTTCTAAAAAGAGAATTCTCAGCAGAAGAATTACGAATGGCTTAAAGGCACCTGAAAAAATGCTCATCATCTTTAGCCATCAGAGAAATGCAAATCAAAACAACTTTGAGATACCACCAGACACTTGTTAGATTGGCTAAGATAAAAGACACAGATGATGCCTTATGCTGGAGAGGATGCAGAGCAAGGGGAACACTACTCCATTGTTGGTGGGAGTGTAAGCTTGTTCAGCCACTTTGGAATGCAGTATGGTGGTTTCTGAGAAAATTGAGAATCAATCTCCCCAAGGACCCAGCAATACCACTTCTGGGTGTATACCCTAAAGATGTACAGTCACACTCCAAAGGCATTAGCTCAACTATGTTCATAGCAGCATTACTTGTTAAAGCAAGAACCTGGAAACAACCTAGATGTCCCTCAACTGAAGAATAGATTAACAAACTGTGGTACATATACACAGTGGAGTACTACTCAGTAGTAAGAAAAAATGATATCCTAAAATTTTCAGGCAAATGGATGGATTCAGAGAATATCCTCCTGAGTGAGGTATCACAAACTCAGAAAGATAAGCAGGGGATGTACTCATTAGTGGAGTCCAAACAAACAAGCAAACAAGAAAAAATCAAAGCATGCCCAAGTTGCAAACCACAACCACTGAACAACTTGGGATCAGAAACACACTAGGCTGACTCCATGGATCCCACTCCCCCTAGAGGAACACCTGACTCACTTTTGAGGGAGGGGCGACAAAACTGTATCTGCCAGGAGTGGAGACTGAACTAAGCAATATTGGGTCAGTGGGACCACTGGACTGCAGGCTGCCTGCCCAGGGAGGGGATGGGGAGTTGTGGAGAAGAAAGAATGACCTGATGTGGTGGGAGGGGGAAGGGATCTTGAATAAGGATATACAAGGATAGAAAATGTGACTTCTTTGTTAATAATAATAATAATAATAATAATAATAGTAATAATAAATTTTTTTAAAAAATGTCCTTCTTCAATGACTTAAAGATTTTGTTGAAGAGGCCAGCTACTTCTTCTGCTAGAGTTATCCCCAAATACTTAATGCTTATTTGTAGCTATTATAAAGGGTGAGGTTTCTCTTATTTTTTTCTTAGTCCTTTTTTTCTTTAGTGTATATGGGAGCTATTGATTTTTTTAGTTAATCTTGTAAGTTGCAATATTTCTGAAGGTGTTTATGAGCTGCAGGATTTCCCTAGTTTAATTTTGGTGGTCAGTTATATTAACAATCATATCATCTGCAAATAAGATACTCTAACTTCTTTTTTTTTGTGATTTGTAACTCCTTAATCTCTTTGTTCTCTTTTTGCTTTAGCTAGAACTTTGAAAACTCTATTGGATAGGTAAGGAGAGAGAGGGTAGCTCTGTCTTATTCCTGCTTTTAGTTTCATTGCTTTGAGTTTTTTCCATTTAGTTTGATGTTTGCTGTCAGCTTGCTGAATATTTAGGTATTTTCCATTTATTCCTGATCTTTCCTGGACTTTTATCATCAAGGAGTGTTGAATTTTGTCAAAGCATTTTTCCGCATCTAATGAGATGACCATGTGTGTTTTTTCCTTTTACTTTATTGGCATGATGGATGACATTCACAGTTTTTTGCATGTTAAACCATCCTGCATTTCTAGGATTAAGCCTACTTGATCAAGGTGGATGATTTTTTTTGATATGTTGCTGTATTTGTTATGACAGAATGTTTTTGCTAAATTCTTCTTGCATCACCCTCTCACTGCCATTTTTCAAACCTCAAATGTTAATTTCTTATCATTTCTTTGTAAAATTGTAATTCAAACCCTGTTAAGGCACTGCCATGTTGAATACTGCAAGAGTTTCACATGGTTACAGATTGTCCAAACACTGAACACGACAGAAATTTCTGAATGTTCTAGCCCTGCATTCCACATCTCCTGTGATTTCTTTTTACTATAATATTGTTTTTATTAGTTATACCCTATTAACATTTTTTCTCATCTTTTCACTGATCTGATTCCCCATATTCATTTTCACATTCATATTTCTCTAAATCTCCCTTCATTTTTTATTACCGTGACTATTTCTTCTCCCTCTGTGGTGATATATTTACATACATTCTGTCTGCAAATTAGAAAGCATAGCCACACCATGAAATCTGATAAGTGTAGATACTGTCTCCCCAAATTCTCAGACTAAAAGTGCCTCTGAGTCCTAAGTCTAAAAGGAATGCAGGAAAAGCTGAATCCTTCCTCTTCTGTCTCTCCTCCCTGTCTCACTTCCTCATTTAATTTTTCTAGATTTAGGTTTAGAGGTGTGTGCCACCTTAACTTAGATCTCTTTGGCCTTGAACTCACAGAGATCCAGAGGATTTCTGTCTCCTGAGTCATTAAATGCCTGAGTCACCATTATCTGACCTTCATAGTTGGCTCTGTGGCTTGTTCAGTCCTCTAATATTTCAGGCTATTTTTATTAAATATACAATATATCACTGCATTAATACCTCCATGTTCTCTGTTTTTCTTTGTTTAGACCTTATTTTTACTCATTAAGAATAGAACTTTTCTCCAAATACTTTCATGAAATTTCTTCTATTACTATCTGCTTTTCTCTATTGCTATCTCTGTACTTGTTTCCTAGATTCAAAATTTGCTCTAGACCCACCTCACTACCAACTGTTTATCTGCTTCTTATGCTGCTTGTTGTTTCAATGATGTCTGTTAGTAAACTAATTCAAAATTAATTTGTTCTTTTATAGTTTTGCAAGAAATCAGTTTATTTCAAAAGTTCTTTTGTGAAAGAAAATTGAAAATTAGACTGTAACCAAATTGAAAAAAACTATGGATAATGTGATTCATATTAATTGACACAGTGAAATGCAACAATAGTCAAATAATACAATCTAGTTTATACATGTTCTGCAAAGAGATAAAGTGTACCATAAAGGCCAGTCATCCCTTTCATTTCATTCTAATCTCTCTACCACATTGTTGTTTCCAAGTACAAAATGTTGGACTAGCTCTGAAAAAACAGTGTTGGAGATACAATATTAACTCAACAATAAGATTGTCTTGTGTTTTGATTATTTTTCCTGTATTAAACTAATTATAAACTATTTAATGAAACTTTACAGAATGATAATAACAAAATATCAGATATTGACAATGGGTTTAAATATTTATCATATGATGAATACCATTGAAATGATTTTTTAAGAATTGTTCATTACTTATTTTTCTTTTGAGATCTTTATGATACATATAATAAGAGCCACTTGTATACATAGCCAAAATAAAGCCCTGTCTTAGAAGACTACCAACAAAACCAGATATGAGGAAAAAAGACAAGACAAGCATTTCACTCCTTATTGGTCACTCTGCTTCTTGCTGCCAAGTTGCCTTATCAGTGGACAGAGAGGCCAATGAACTGATAATTGTATTAAGTGAGGCTACTGTTAACATACCTGTAATTGGAAGCCCATTAAAAATGATCACATGATTACTGGACTACTCATTTTGTTTTATGTGAGAAAATGTAAAATTTCCTAGAAAGTGACAAAATGTAAAATGATGCATCATCTATTTGTGTGTCTCAATTAGGTAGTTACATACTGCATGATTTTGAGAGATAGGTTGATGCTAGTCTAATTTTTTGCCACAAGCAAAACTATACTGTGATCAGAGCTCTATGAAATAACAGAAGCTCAAAATCTGATTTTGTAATTACTTTTTAATGTGTTAAGAAGTATTTTTCCTGCGTGTATGTGAACCATTTATGTAAGTGCCTATGTCAAGAAGATAAAAGCAGCTCCCTTGGAAATGAAGTTACAGACGCTTGTGAACTATCAGGTATATGCTAATGATCAAACCCTAAATATATGGCAGAGTAGCTAGTGCTCATAAACACTGAAATATTTCTCTGGAGTCTTAAAATTATTTTCTTTGTTATACATTATATTGCCTTATTATATCATTACTACAAGCCTTAGTAGTTCTATTTTCCTCTCTTTCCCTCCAACCTCTCTCCCTACTTCTAACCATGGGAGATTCAGTCGAATTCAGAATGAAATACAACATTACAAGGTTTCCAAAGTCTATATAGTGTACAAGCCTACATATATTACAATGGAAAATAGAAATGGAATTTTGAATCACTGATCATATTTCAAATTCTGAGAATGAATTTCATTCTGAAAATGATCATGATTATTTAATATTATAGCAGGATTTTAAGAAGAAAAAAATGTAATGAACAGAATAAATAATCTGTCTCCAAGTTTCTTTTTTTTGGATCAGTGAAATACACACACACATGTTTTCACAAATACTACTTAGACAAAACAAGTCTACTATATTCTTCTGAGAAAACCAATCAAAACACATTTGAAGTATAAATTTTATCACTGGATGCATGTTATTTCGTAAATGTATGGACAACTTCCCTATCTAAACTCACTACATTGAAAATTCTGTCAAATCTGATTTAATGTCTTAAAAATATATTTCATTGCAGAAGCAAATACATCGACTTGTCAACCACTGGTATCTAGGAAACTGCTTCCTGTTTTGTGTAAATAAATATTTCTAATATAAAAAATAACTTAAATAAAATCTTGATTATTTACTTTTGGATGTATTTTAAAGTAAATACATATAAAATTGGGTTGATATGGATACTTTATTAATAATCATAATACATTTTGTGTCTAAATATTTAATATAAATATTGATGCTGCATTTATTTGCAAATCAACAGCTTTTCAAACAAAAGATGTGAATCTAATGAGTTTCAGGTTTGAAAACCCAATATGAGCAGTTTATGTTCACTTTTTGCAGTTCTCAGTTGTGCTTATATACTAGGCTTTGTGAGATAATCATTATCAACTTTTTTTTTTTGTCAAGGCAACTAGGTGTTTTATTTCTTACACTTTTAGGAAGTTGCTTGTTTTCCAGTGCTATTCACTTAACATTATTTCCTCTTGGGTCTCTGAGGGATTTGAAGATAATATAGTTAATAGTTATAGTTTTCTAGTGACAGTTTTAGAAAAGAAACTCACTTAGAAGTTAAAGTGTATAATTTTAAGAGACATCAAAATATAACCATTGTGTAAGAAGCAATGCATACAAAGTTACTTCACTTTGTATTCTACCCAAATACACTCAGAGCAATTCATATAACTCTCCAAACAAAATATAATTGGTAATATTGTTGATCCATAGTGGTTGGTTATATATTGTTATTGATTTTAGTATTACCATTTCAATGAAATATAATCAAAGTTATTTCAATCACATTTAAATTTCACAGATTTTATTCTAGAGACAGTCTAATATATTTTGCTCATGTGTATTATGCATGTTTATATGTTATTATTTATGTGTGAGTGTGGGTATATAAGCATATATAGAGTCATACAGGGATTCCAATTCAAGAAATATATCATATGAGCAGTCTTATGAGTAAACAAAGTATTTTCTTTTAAGCATACTTCAAAACTTTGTTTTCACTGGGTTAGATACCATAACTTTGTACAAACAACATTATTATCATCTTAATCATTTATTTTTCTTTAAAAATTTGGATATCAGTTTGAAAAATGTGGTGTGTGTGTAGCAAACACTTAGTATAGTATAAATAATGTTTGTATTCCAATTAACAGAAGTAACACTTAAATTATTGTGTGCTAATTTAGTAACCTTGGAGAAGCAACAAGAATTTATGTGTAGAAAATGTGTTTCAACTATTAATATGAGTAGTAAAAGTCAGTAGAAAATGTGTAAATGCAGATATACTTACAAGAATTGCCATTTGAAGAAGAATGGAAGTACCACTTGCAATGTCATGTCTATAAGAGGGGAAATAACAGGCTTGTGACATATTAATAAACATAGGTGTTATTAAAGTTCCTACAGTAAGCTACACATAAGTGACAAAATAGTAATACATGTGGTTCAATGAAGATATTGTTATTTAGTTTTATAAAACCTTTTCTCTTGGGGCAATGTTTAGATATGGTATATCTCATGTTGCAACCAAAAAAGATGTCATTGAGTAAGAATTATAGAAGTTATATACAATGATTGAACTCATTTTAGTATTCTGTGTTTTTTAAGTATAAATTTATTAAATATGTTAGAAGATGACTGGTCTTACTCTTTGGGTTTCTTTTAACTCACATTTTATAATTTCAAACAATAATATATTTAATTTTTATCAAAAGCAAACTTTATGTTTGATATTCAGTGTTGCTTTTTATTTGAGATAAGGGCAAATTATTTTCATTAGAATAAATATAATGAAGACAGTTATTTTTATGAGTAAGCCTGGCCATTCAAGATGTCTTTTTATCTTATTTTGGAAAGCAAATCCCCAAACTACTCTTCAAAGCTAGTATTTAATTTTTGGAATTACATTATTATTATGAATTATTTGTATTGATTGTTGATTTTATGTATGTGTGATGTATGTGTGTGTGTGTACCCATTTGTGCATTCATGCATGGTTCTGCAAAAATGTGCACTCATTTGTTTGTGTAAGAATGTAAACTTATGTGCTTGTATGGGAATGAAGTTTGATGATGGATATGCTCCTCTACCATCTCCACCTTATTCATTCTGATGCAGGACCTCTTATAAACCTGGATACAATGAACTAAACAAGATTAGCTGACAGCAATCTTTAGAGAACCTTGGATTACAAACAGCACACCAGGCTTTTCACATGGGTGCTGAAAATGAAAACTGAACTCCCCATGTTTTCACAGCAACTATTTTACCAACTGAGCTACGTTCCAGCAACTAATACAAAAGTCTTATACATTCTTTTATAGACTTTCTGATTTTTGTTAACTTGTTTGCTTCTAAACCATTTTCTATAATATGAGTTGGATATATTTACAAATACATTTTATAGTAGAGGTTTTCTAATCAAAAATCTTAATGATCCTTTAATGTATACTATCTGTTGTCTTCTGTTTTAAATTTTCTGTTTTCAAAGAAGTTTTTTCTCATGATTTATGCTCCAATACCATTGACTATTAAGGGTGATGAAATCAGAAAACTCTCCTTTGATGTTCCCTTCATCTATTCTCAGAATAGTATGTCATGGACATTCCACACAATCACTATAAAAAGAATGCTGAGGTGTACAAAGAAATCTCACAGAGTATATACAGTTGTCAGATTGAAAAGTATGTGTGTGGGGGAACAAAGACAATAAGCCATGTGATTCAGGAGATCAATGAATAGTTGCTGATGTATAAACCTGAATTTTATATTGTTTCATTTGTTTGTAATAGATGTCTTATGGATTGTTTCTATCTGAAACTATCTGATTCCAGTTCATGTTCACACATGGCAATATTGGGCCGTGAACATCATTTTTAGTATAAATTAAATTTAGCCTTGCTATGTATCCTAGAGCAAATGCATCTGCTTGTTGGCTACCTCCCCATTACTAACATCAGAAGCTCTGCTACCAAAGACTTGGCCTCCACCCAATAAGCTTATTCAATTGAGAGAAGCCAGTAGTGCTTCAGGGGTCAGAACATATTGGTAGGCTAGAGTAATATCTGATTATGCTTTTTATAGCTTAATATGTCTAGTCAGATCCTTGTCTAGACATGGCTATGAGGAAGAAGTCATGTCATAGAAGTATTTATAAACATATTTGCTTATCCTTTCAGTCATCCCAATGAAAGTTGAAACTGATACTACGTATCAGATATTCTTGAAGAACATCTAGCTACAGTTAGAAAATAAATGAAATCTTTACACTCAAGTATCTGTAATGGAGATCAGGGCTTTGGGAATTATCTTCTTGGAGACTTAAGTTTCCAAATTTTCAATATTTATTCATAGATTCTTTAAAATCGAAAATATTAATAAATTAAAATTTTTAACAAATAAAATGCAAAATAAAAATTAATTGAATTATAACAATATGATAAAAAATATAGTCTGGAATGACAGTCACACAGTTTCTATAAAATGGTTATTGTGAATTAAATTAAATTAAATTATGAAATAAAACCTTTTTTAATTTAATTTTTATTTTTTTTTAATTTTTATAGAATAAAGTCTTAATTTTTAGCCATGTACCACCTTGTTCCAACTCCCTTCTCCTTCCTTACCCCCCCCAGTCAATCTTCAGTCTCCCTCCTCCCCATCTCCCCATCTCCTCCCCAGAAAAGGCAAGAGGTCCTAAGGTGGATTAGTTTAGCATCCACTCCAGGCAAGTCAAATGTCCTCATCCTAATATCAAGGCTGGGATAGGTGTTCCTCTGGAGGGAATGGGCTCTATGGTTCCAGTCCATGCACAGAAACACAGTCTGAGCCCTCCCCTCGAGTCTCCACATATTGTCCATGCAAGGGGACAGTTGCCTATCCTTGGAGGGCTTAGTTCGTGTTCCAGATGGTTCCCAGGTGGCTGTTCTTGATTCAGTGAGCTCCCCAGAGCTCAATCAGCCATCATTGTGAGAGTTTTCCTCATAGTCCCTATCCCCTTGCTCACATAGAGTCTCATCCCCAACTATCAGCTGGACCAGGGACTCAGCCCAGTACTCAGCCATGTATCCCTGCCTCAACCTCTGTTCACTGTTGGGTGTAAGTTCTGTGATGGCACTTAGGGTGATTATTCATTTAAATATGAGGAAAGTCTTGTTTAGGTTATACCTTCACTACTATTTAGAGACCTAGGCAGGGCCATCCTGCGAGTTTTTGGAGGTTTCCCTAGCACCCAGGGTCTTTTGCCAACCCCATATTTGCTTCCTCTATTAAAATCTCCATCTCTTTTTTTTCTCTCCTTCCTTGTTGTTTCTCTCACTTAATCATATATATGGATATGTACATATATGTATCCATATATATGTGTGTAGTATATTATCAATGATGAGTCATGTCTACTGTTTTTCTGAAAATAAGAATCTTTCTTCTAAAATTCAGCAGTCTCTTCTTAGTGATATGTGTTCTCGATTTTAATGTATATTTTCCTGTATTCATAACATATTTATTCAATGATCATTTAGAATAGGCAGAACCTTGTCTATGTAACTATAGCAACTACTATAAATAAGTAAAACTGTACTGGTAGCCAAAGGGTCAATGATAACTACAATATATCTATTAGCATTATATAGCAGAAAATGCTACAAAGGACGAAAGGGCAATAGAAACTTCAATTAGGATTTTAGCCTTTTACCTCTATTGTTTATTCCCTAATGAATAATTATATATAAAGTAAAAAATTAATTATGAATAGCTCCATGATGCATCTTTGAGGAGGTATCCATTCGCAATGAAAGTAACCACTCCTGCACGGTACGTAAGTCAATATACATGAAAATGTGGTATCTCTGAGAATGATTCCTAGTTCAGGAAAAAGGATCACTGAAGACTTAATGGACACAAATACTGTTCTAAGACAGTGATTTCACTGTTCTTTTCCCATGAGTTTGATGAATGAAATTAAATTAACCTAGGAGATGTATTTTGGAGAGAAGTGTAATATAGATTCTAAATAATAGCTGAAGTGGAGAGAGAGAGAGAGAGAGAGAGAGAGAGAGAGAGAGAGAGAGAGAGAGAGAGAGAGAACTCTTGAATACCAACAGTTATCCCAGAAAATTCAATATTATTAACAATTATTTAACAGAAATAAAAATATTATTAGTTATTATTAACAATCTTGGCATTTTTGTATGAATTATGGCAGATATTGGGAAAAGGAATAGGTAGGGATATAAGCAGGACAGTCCATTTGCTGCAACAAGTATCAAAGAGTAAAACTCTGTCTTCTAGCAGTCCTGGGCCCCAGAAGGAACTCAGAACTGCTATTGTAGAATCCCTGCTCTGCCTGACCAGTGTCTATTTTCTATTTTCATTAAACTGAATAAATTCTTGGCTCATTTAGAATTCATTATACTCCTTTTAAATTTTTTTTTCTTATTTTCATTATCTGGCATGAATAGACATTGGTTCACTTTCACACAAAAAGTTATTGTGACAATCTTTTTCAAGTCTTACCAAGCTCTATCAAGTTAACTGTAAATATTTTAATAAAACAAATATTCAGAAAGGTGTTATAATGTTAGAAATATGGAAAAAAGGATTTCTGGTCAAAGAACAGCAAAGGTAGAATTTACAGTGGCAGTATAGATGTGTTACAAATTCTATTACATTCATCTACCTACATACTCCTCATATGACATACAAGTAGCATTTAGGTCAGCCCTTTAAAAACATGATAGAAGTAATGAGTCGTTACCTGGTGTTTGTGATCCTGTTTCAAATATGGAACAGGAAAATTGCTTTCCCTGTAATTTTGGCAGAGGTAGTCAAATTAGAAAGCAAACTGTATAAACTGGAGCATGCCAGATTTGGAGACTATCATGATTTATGCTGGACTTCTGCAACCAACAGGAATGGACAGTTTCTGAGTGAAATGGAACATACAATTCCTCCCTATCAGTGATTATAGGGTAACACTGGATGGGAATAAATTTAAAGATTTCCTTAAGAATGTCAAATAAATGACTTTTAATTAATAAAAAATATTATGGACCAGGTAGAAGAAGCAGTCTAAAGGATAGCTCATTTTCCCCAGAAAATGTGAGGATCTATTATCTTATAATTGAAAACAGAATTCTAAGATTTTGCCAAAACACTAGCCAACTTTTTCTTTTCTCAAATTCTGTTATTAAGCCAAGTTTTTTTTTCAAACTCTGTTATCAAACATAAGCTTAGAGATTAAAGTGAAGCTTTCTAAAGGATCATCATATGAGCCATTTGAAAGTGCACAGGGAAGCAAAGATATATGCTCTTGGCAAAATATTCACTAGTGCCTTAATTTGATATTTGAAGTACAGTTTTGTAGAAAAATATGTAATTATTCCCTATCTCAATATTCTCATAAAGTGTACATGCTTCATCATTCCTCCTTTATGATGACTTTGGTAAGAGATGTTTAAGGGAATCTTTCTCCTTCTGTGAGAAGGTTAATGGTAATAATACTTTGCCCAGATATTGTCTATCAACAGTCCTTTGAGATGTTTGCTTTTCTTTTCTTTTTTTTTTTTTTAAAAGAATTAACCTTTAATCTGAGGCTCTAGAATAGAACAATAGAAAAGGAAACTTTTTATGAGATGTTGACCATATATCAGGCAACATTCTAGGTCTTCATCATACATTCATGGACCACATAGTAGTGTTTCCTTCCACATGTTTATGCTTCCTCAGTGCTTAGGATAATGATGATCTCAGGAGAGCAAATCCTGTATCCTATCAACACTGACACTGTTGTAACATTGTGTACAGACACCACTCTGTATCCTATCAATAGTGATACTGTTGTAACATTATGTACAGACATCACTCTGCATCCTTTCAAAACTGATATTGTTGTAACATTATGTACAGACATCACTTGTGCGTTTATGGTGATGTTGGTGTAAACCAGCCTACTTCTTGGATTTACGGTATACTTTTTGTTTTGGTTTATTTTTCTGTATTGAACCCAAGGTCTCATCTATTTGAAGCAAAAGCCTTTTTCTCCATCTCTCGTTCAGGTGGCTGCCAGAATTTTCACATAACTGATATTGTGTTTCTGTTTCTCTCTCTCCTGTTCTCCCTCTCTTCCTCTCCCTCTACTCCCCATCTCTTTTTGAGATAGAGATGTTTGCTTTTCTATAAAAGTGCAGCCCCTTCAGAGAGATGACATGCAGTTCAAGAATACTACTGTGGTTGGTCTTGGTGGTAAGATGTGAAACCAGTTGTCTCCAATTCTGAGTTCAATGGGCTTTCACATGTGTCATCTGTCAGAGACAGGGGTAGATGACTGTATCATAAGAGCTCACCTACTTTCTAGTGAACTCTCCTGTATTAATTAGATAACACTTCATATACCAAGGTAGGCTTTTACCTAAAACGTTAATGTTAAATTTCCCAAGTTCACCAAATAATTGCTGCCTTACAGACTAAATATACTTCCCCTCCTTATGGAAAATAGATTTTTCATACAATATATCCTGATCATGGTTTCCTCTCCCTCTGCATCTCGAGGTTCTTCCATATCTCCCTTTCAAATCCAAACCATCCCATTTCTGTATCTCACTGAAAAACAAATAGGCTCCCAAAAGAAAAAACGGATAAGAAGAAAATAAAAGTAGACATTAAGATAAAGACAATTTTATCTGAATAAAAAAAGGAAAAGAATCTAAGAAAAGGCACAAAAGACAGGTACAGACTTAGATATCCACTTTCACACACTAAAGAATCACATACAAACACAACACCAGAGGGCATAATATATACACAATGACTTTGTGTATATATTAAGAAGAGTGAGGAGAGAAGGAGGAATGGAGGAAGAGAGAGAGACAGAGAGCAAGCAAGAGAGCAGCAAGACCTTAAAAAAAGAAAAAAAGAAAAAAAATTCTTTACATGAAATCCTGGGACATGAAATCTCCAAAGGTGTCATTGAGTTTATTTTCTACATGTTTTGTTTCCATGATGGGGTTTCCCTGGAGAAAATCAAAGTTTCATTTGCAAGTAGATATCAATTGTAAATAGGTTTTAGGGGCATAAGGTCCACTTGTCCTGATAGCTCCAGAAAATATCTATTGCTCAGCAAAGCTGCTGCCACAGTCTCTGTGATGTTACACGCGCGTTGAGAAGCCCTTCTGTCCTTGGTGTAACCCATCCCCTCTAGCTCTTACATTGCCTTTGCCTTCTTTTTCATAGGGTTCTCTTAGCCCTGATGAGAGGGATCTGATGGAAATATCACACTTAACACTAAGAATTGCAAGGTCTCTCACTCCCTGCACAATGTCAGACTGTGGGTCTCTGTACTTTTTATCTGTAGCAAGAATAAAGATTCTCTGATGAAGGCTGAGAAGGATATTGATCTGTGAGTATAGCAGACTGGATTTAGAAGTGATGTAATTGTTCCATTCTTTTAATAGAACAGTAGTATTTGGTCCCTTGACTGTCTACTATCTGCTTCTTGATCTGGCAAGTAGTGTCAGGTATGGGTTACATGTCCTGAAGGGAGCCTTAAGTGGGCCAAATGAGATATTGGTTGTTTACCCTAATAGGCTTTATATCAAAGCATATTTTGTAGGCAGGATACCACTGTAAATCAAAGCGTTTGTGTTTACATTTCTATTTTAGTACCTTAAAGGGTATCTTCCTGTCCAAAGATACTATCCCATAATGGTGAAGGCTCTATCTAGGTATGTGACCAAACAACTCAATTAGATGCAACCCATTACTTATACTAAAAGCTTCATTTGGTGACAATAAATATTCTGGATATGTATTGCCTATTATTTAATGAATTTATTTGGAACATCTTTATTCGTGTATATATTTTGGAAACTTTTGATACATTCAGTTTCTATATCACCACTCATGTGACCCTTTATTTTAGTTATATCTCTCCATAATCCCTGTCTTTATCCTGTCTTTTTCCCAATTGATACTTTTATTCCAGTCCCTGCCTCCAATTAATCCATAGAAACCTTTTCTACTTCACTTTACTTGTGAGACCTATCTGTATATGTTGCCTCACTCAGGATAGCTTTTCTTTTGTTCTATCCACTTTTTTTCTGAAAATTCCCTGATTTCATTTTTAAAGGATATGTAATATTTTATTATATATCATATATATATATTACTTTATTCATTTATCCATTGTGGGGCATTTACATTGTTTATAGTTTCTGATTATAATAAATAGAAACTCAATTAAGTGGTTGAACAAGTATCTCTGTGGTAAGGGATTTCCCTAAACAACCCAGGCTGTAGCCAAGACTATAGTTTGCTATCCATAAATTAGTTACAGGACCCCATTGTTGAAGATAACACCTACACAAATAACTGAACATGGAGAAATGGAGCTGATGCCTACATAGAGCTCTCATACCTAAATTTTAGCGTCCTTTTAAAGGAAATTATCATGCCTACTATCAAAACAAAATGGACACAAACCCTTAAATCAACAATGGTATACTGCCTGCAAGATATGGTAGGGGAAAACACTTATGGATGTAACCGGACCAGTGTTTGATTTGATTTAAACCAATCCATGAGCTGGAACTCATATCCAATATTGCCTGGGTGACTAAGAATCTGATACTAGATAGCCCAGGGAGCTAGGAAAAAAAGAAACACTAGTATTCCATAAAACACACAAATAATAAACAAACAAATATAACAAAAAATGGTGGTCTGGCAAGCATACATATTAGTGTCTTGTTTAATCACCAACAGAGAAGTTTCCTTCTGTAGCAGATGAGAGCAAACACAAAGACACACAAACATCATATAGAGAGTAAGGGACTTTTTAATACTTGCTGTATAACAGAATGGCTCCATCAAATATCTCTCCCCAGTCCTCAGAAAATCCTGTGAATAAGAAAGCAAAAGGAGTGTAAGAGCAGTGAGGATGGAGGTCACAAAGGACGCAGGCCTTCTAAATACTACAAGGGACATATGATCACACAAATACTATGGCAGCAGTCACTGGCTTTTCCAGGTGTCCACATGTGTAGTGGTATTATCTGTTACATTTTAAATAATTGTCTTGCCTATGGGTTTAATAAAAAGCTGATTGGCTGAAGCAGATAGGAAGTGTGGGTGGGGCTACCAGACTAAGAAAACTCTGGTAACATCTGAGAACAGAGACACATGCCACAGAGCTGCTGGAATTGCCAGGAGATGTAGAGAAAATGCTGCCCTGAGAGAAGGTACCCAGCTGCCTGGCTGAACAAGACGGGTTGAGTTCAGATGAAAGAGTCAGCAAGCTATATGACTGGGCCCTAGGTCAATCAGCAGAAAATTAATGTAAGCATCTGTGTGTCTCTGTGTAACTCCAAGTGTTTCTGCTGGACTGCCGGACTGCCAGTCATACCTCTAGTCTAGCCAGGAAAGTCTGGGCCATATACTTATTACAACACATATGCATATTATGGTTTTCAGTTTTGTCATTTAATGAATTTCTTGAGTGTGTAAATGAGTAGATCTCTGTTCTGTTTCTTGTGCCTTATTTGTGCTCTGTTTCTTTCTGTCAGAAAAGATATTAAGTCATATAAACATTAAATAGAGCTAAAAAATCCACTAAAACAAGAAAAACAAAATAAAAAACTCAAAAGGAACAAAGGAGAGAAAAAAATCTGTGACCTCTTCTCAGGTGTCTTCATTAATTCAAAAGGCTGAGTATCTTTTTCAGCTCCCCCCTACTACTTCATGTATCTTTCTGCATGTTCTGAGTCCTACAAACATCTATGGTTTATTTATCAGGTAAACATTATTAACAGAATGCATGAAAAATATTCTACAACATATTCCTGCTTTTGTTTAAAAACACAGGAAAAGTGAAACTCTAACACAATAAGAACAATTATCAGGAAACAATTGCCTTTACAATGTCCATTCCATTTGCATTTGGCAAATTCAGAGAAAATACTCTACTGTCTATTCTATTTTGGTGAATCCAAAGTTCTCCACCAAATACACTTTCTATCATATTATTGATTACCAGTTGAATATCTTTTTTTTACCTTAAAACATTTTTCTAAATAAACACCTTAAGCGTTTATGTCTTTCAAACTTTATAAAGTTTATATCTCTTGTAATTTTCTTTTTTGAATTTGGTAACAAATACAAATAAAGGTATGAACCAAAAACGAACAAACAAACAAACAACAAAGAAGCAAAGAAGGTAGAATGGAAAGAAAATAACTTAATAAAATTTTAAATATTAACATTTAAAGAAACAGCATGCAGCATCTTTGAGGATGGAGATATAGTTCTGTGATTCAGCCCACTTATTTATCTTTCAGAAGACTTATGTTTAAGTGATTCTCAGTACCCACAGAATTGCTTATAATTGTCCTTAATTACAGTTCCCTAAGATATAACACTTTTTCCTGGCTTCTTCAGGTACTAAGAATGTACTTTGTGCACATTTATGTAAAGGAATTATAAAGTTAAAATGAAAATTAAAATCTAGACCCTAAAAATATCATCAAATAATCAGAACATTTTAAAGTTCTCAAAGATTGATAAATAATCAATTCACACATCAAAAATGTGCTCAATAGAATTTTTTGTTATGAGAACGCAAACCAAAACCACAATTAACTGTCACTTGATCTGTTTATGACAATTTTAGTTCAAACAAATGACAAAGAGACACATGCTTCAGGATCCAATAGATGATATGCCTGGTACACTTCAGGTAAGGGGAAATGGGCCTGACTATATAAGGGAAATGAAAGTTTTCCAAGAGCTTAATAGCAAAAAAAAAAAAAAAAAAAAAAAAAAAAAAAAAAAAAAAAAAAAAAAAAAAAAAAAAAAAAAAAAAAAAAAAAAAAAAAAAAAAAAAAAAAAAAAAAAAAAAAAAAAAAAAAAAAAAAAAAAAAAAAAAAAAAAGGAGTAGCAATTCTATGCAACATTTGCAACCAGTTACTCCTATGTACATGTTCTTCTTCAAAGAAGGTTTATTCATAATAACCAGAGGTTGAAAGGATGTGTGTGCAAAAATATGGTGTTCTTAAGCTTTATAATAGTACTGTATTACTACAAAAGAAGGGACTTGAATGGATTGTGTTAAGTGTTTTCTGTGAAGTGTTTGTACAGAAGACTGCAGAGTGACTGAGAAATATAAATTCTCCATTCTTATTGTGAAGTTTTGAAGCTTGCTGATAGAAAGCCATAATAACTTTGTATTGTCTTTAGTACTGCTAAATTCATCACCTTCCTCTGTATCTGACCTGACATTCTTTTGAAAATCAAATGAACACTTTTGGCACATATTGGATTAGATAAACACCAGTTTGCCCTAACACAAATGCTAAACATATTGTCACTTAATATCAAAGCTCATATTACAGTCCTCTAATTCAGTACCCAGCAAGCAAATATCCCAGTATCATATTTGGTAAATACATTGACTCATGTCTTTGTTATCATTGTTCTATGACTACAACAGTCCATGTAACAACTTAGAATGGAGAGAACATGTCACTCAGGGAAAACTGCTCCATAGTGCTAGGTCATGGTCATTCATATTTGGCTCAGAGTAAACTATTTCTTGCTCACCTTTGAGAAAGAGGTGTTTTGTGTGTGTGTGTGTGTGTGTGTGTGTGTGTGTGTGTGTGTAATAAGAAACTCCTGAATGTATAAATCATATGCTTTTCCACCTTTGTGTGGTTGATGATGAAGACAGAAATTCTAGTGCTGGGAACTGAGAAGAACAGGTAATTATGAGCTATTTGTCTAATGGGTAAATAATTTCACTTTAGCAATTACAGGTGTTATAGAGGTTAAATGGTGGGACCACACATAACAATCTAAGTAACCTCAAAGACATTTATTTCTATACTTCAAATGGATAAAATGCTGAATTTTAATATATATCTAATGTATCTTTCAGTCATTAAAATAGTTTTGAAATACACGACTCTAGACTAACTTTGCTTACAAGTTTAAAGTATGTATCAGGAGCAGTAGTCAATGCTAAGCATGGTGACTTTGCATGTAATTCTAGCACATGGTAGAGTAAGAGGAAAGGATCTTTATGTATTTGAATCTAAGGAAGGATATACAGTTAAGTTTATGCTTGTATACCATACATTGTGAGACTTAAACAAAATACACACACACACATACAGAAAGGGGGACATAAGAGATGGAAGGTGAGGATAGATAGATAGAATGAAAAAAAGAAAGAAAGAAATACAAAACAAACCAAAAAGCAAAAGCAGCATTATGCTGCTTCAAATGTCAGCTTTCTGGAACAGATGGAGACTTTGGAACCTTAAGACCTTTTGTCTCTCTGACTGACAGAAACACATTCAGATTCAGAGATCTGAATTTGCTGTGGCTTGGACACAGAAAAAGAAAAGTATAAAATAAAAGTCAATTTATAAACAATATTTTTATAAGTTTGTAATTCATATAAATATTTCAAAGGATATTTAGAAGGAGCCCTTCAGTAATGAGTTCTAATACATCAAACAGAAATAAACACATATGTTCACAGTGTCTCAAGGAATAATACAATAAATTATTACAAAATGAGAAAAAGATTGATTGGACTGATATTCTTTGGGACTGCTGTTTCTTTTTGGTTAATTCTATTTATTTCCTGAACTTACTTGAAATTCCTTAAAAGTCTGTTTAATATCAGCTTGTTAAATATTGTCATAAATGTTTAAAAGTTGGTTATTGCTTTCTTCAGATCTATAATCTTGCTTTAATAACCCACATATATTCACATCCACTTAGCTGCACATTATGTTTTGTCATTAAGTTACACAATGAGAGTAATTGCTTTTCTTCATACTGATCCTTTCTCAGGCTGAAGTCTTCAGAAAAGAACACTCTCTCAGAGCCTTAGAAACTGAAAGTCCACTGGCATTTGATGGGATCAGGGGAAGTGAGTGTCTCTGTATCTCTCTCAACATCTTAATTATTTATCACCCAGCTGGAGGCAGGTCAGGGCTTTGCTGGAGACACACTGTCAATCTGACTTGCATCAGAAAAGGCAAAGCTCAGAGCTCAAACTTAGATAGAGGCCAAATGTCCAACAGCTGCCAAGAGCTACAAGGAACTCCACACCCCAATTAAGTACAAATGGGATTACTTGATGCAAATTTGCACTTTAAAAGTGAAAACACTAAAATAAGCCATCTCTTGATTAAATGCTACAAATTCTTTAGATTTGCCCTTTTGCCTAGCTCCTCCTCCTGAACATATGGCTATTCCTGTTTTCACAAAGGCTTGCCACATTCTCAAGAGACCAAAGGGTAAATACAACATAGAAATGGAATGATTACAGTCTTTAGTAGTGATTGAAGAAGAGAGGAGCTGAGCTTGAAACTGTTTGGCAAATGATAACTTGGGAGCATCAGTCACTTCAGTTGCCATTATTTGCCAATTTGAGCCACCTACAAACACACCACATTGCTACTCTCAGTTGTGCTTCTCAATCACATACAATTATATGAACCATTGAATTATTTCATATTTTATAAGGTAGCCTTTGTTTCCAATTTTACATATACAAGTTGTCAATAGGAAATGATAGAAACATCCAATAGTGAAATGAAACAGGTGCTGCCATAATTTAGGAAGTAATATAGAAATATTTGTGAACCTGTTAGTTATTGTATCAGAAGATCTAATATTGCTGGACTCTGTGAAGGTCCAGGTGTAGTAGATGAGGACAAGGCTCATAGATACTCCTTTAATTTACATAATTTTTATATTTAAGTAGCTTTTTTCTATGTCTACTAATGCTATTCCTCCTTTCCCACCTCCTACTCCTCCATCAGACTCCCCCCACCCCTTCTCCCATTCATTCCCCAAGGTGATCAAGGAATCTCAAGGTGAGTCAGATTCATCTGGTATATCCAGTTGTGGTAGGGCCAAGTCCCTCACTCCAGTATCAAGGCTGAGTTCAGAGTTCTTCTGTAGGGAATGGGCTCTGAGATGTTACTTCATACACTAGGAATATACTCTGGTTCTACTACAAGAGGCTACAAAAAACGACTCACTGTCTGACTATTGTCTACATTCATAGGATTTAGTTTCTCTCCATGAAGTTTCTTTAGCTGTCATTTCAGAGTTCATGATCTTCCAAAAGTTCAGGAGAGTCATCTCTGTGGGTCTCCAACTCAAGATCCTGGTTCCTTTGTTCATATACTCTCTCATTTCTCCTCTTCAGCTGTACTGAAAGCTTGACCTCGTGCTTAGCTATGGATCTGTGCTTCCATCCGTTGCTGAATGAAGTTTCTATAATGACAATAAGGGTGGTCATTTATTTGACTATAGGGGAAGTCTTGTATAAGCACTCTTTTCACTATTGCTTGGAGTCCTAGCCTGGGACCAGATTCTTGAATGTATCTTTAACATCAGCTTTCTTTCTTCTTTTATTGAATTTTTTATAAACAATAATCTTATTTGTTACAATAGCTAACACACACACTAATAAAAATCTTGTACTAAGCAACCAATGAGATTGATATTAAATATACAAAGAAATCTTATATATTTAATGTTATATAAGCTGAAAAGTGTAGTAGTCTAAGGGTGGAAAAGACATAGAACATGCCAATAAACATAACCTGAAAATAGGAATGAACAGTATAGGAAGTGAAACAAAATATTTCTTCTAGTAAGATAAAAAATAAATGGGGGTGGTTTTAATATAGACACTACAGAAAAAGACATATATATTAAATAGATTTCTTTCTAACCCTATACTGGCTCCCTGGTTTTTGTTGCTGTTGTTTTTATATACAAACCAAAGCTTCACTTTCTTTCCCCTTTCTTCACTGTTTCTCTTCAGATACAAGTGGATATCTCATGGATATCAGCCAGTCATAGTATTTTAAGCTGCCATGAGACCAGGCATTTCCCCCAATAACTAAGTTTGGATCAGGCAACTCAGCAGGAGAAAAGGGTCTCAAAACTAGGCTAACGTATCAGAAACATCCCGTGTTCTCACTGATAGGAGTCCTATACAAAGATGAAGTTATACAATTATAATACATGAAGAGGGCCTGATATGCTGCTTGGTTGTCATTTCAGACTCACTCTTCATTTTAATTTCATTGGTAAATGTAAAGGATCCACACATCCCTAAATATTTATTTACATTTACCAATGAGGGAGGCATGGAGAATAAATGACAGTATAAGATAGAAAGCAAACTTCCCACCATTCACAGACTTGCAACTCATCTGTCTGAGATATGGATAAATATTCCTCCAAAGTTCACATCTAAACTATTTATTGAAAGCATCTCCTATAGACCTATATTTTAAAGATGAGTTTTCTAACTGGTGGCACTAATGGAGATTTTGAAACTCTAAAGGGATGAAGTCAACAGGAAAAAAAAATATGTCATCAACAATTCCTTCATGGAAGAAGAAAGCCACTCAGGTTTCTATCCATCTGATTTTCTTGCTTCTTACATTTCAGCTGACTAGAACTAATTTGTTCACCAAATGCTTTTTGGGGAACAATGGGAACATGGTCTAACAATCATAGAATGAATAAAATTTCTGAAATATGAGACATATTTGTTGTAGTAAGTTTTTCCTGGGCAGTTTTGGGCCCGGGATGTTTGTGACCTGGCCCGCATGTAGTGATGGTTGGAACCTGGTTCTCTCCAATGGCTTTTGTCCCCCAAAGAAATGAATCACACGCTTATATCCTTTAAACTGTTTGGCCCATGTTTTATGCCCATTACTAGCTAGCTCTTTCTTCTTAGATTAACCCATTTCTATTAATCTTCCACCATGTGGCCCACAGCCCGTGGCTCACCGGGATTCCTACATGCTTCTTCTTCGGGGGACAGATCCAGAGTGACTTAACTCCACCCTTCTTCGTACCTGCTTGTGCTCTGATTCTCCACCCACTTCTACAGTGCTCTACATAGGCCAAATCAGTTACTTTATTTACAGCATACAGAACATTCCACCACATTCATATTAAAACATTCTTCTTTGTAAATTGCCTATCTAAAAGATTTTCTTATAGTAATATGTGAATAATACAATATTTTATATTAACCCTGAAAAACACAGAGGAACTGACCAACTATAGTTTAAACACTTGTTCTTTTCTTCATAATAAAAAATAAAGTCTTTTTGAGCAAAATATTTTGAATATTTTCATAGACAGACAGACAGGCAAATAAATTATATGATTACATGCATGATATTTTGGACCTCCTGGAAACTCTTGATAGTCTATTGGTCCAAGATTAAAGGATTTTCTTAACTTCTTCATAGGCACTTGATGCTGTAGCTCATGCACAACTCAAAATTTCCTCAGCTACATGTGTGAAGAACACAGGAAAATATCTCAAATACCATTTAAAATGAAATTTATACAGTGTTTACAAATAAGAAACTTAAAGAGGAAATGTACTGTCAGAGCTCACAGTAAAGATTATTGCTCCTTTATTACTGCATTCTGCTTGGCTCATTTTATTGTGTTATATAGTGTTTAGTTTCAGAGCTGGCCAGAATTTCCACTATGACTGAGCTGTTTGTTCACAAGATATTGTTGGAGGCAGTGAGATGCCTCAGTGGGTACAAGCATTTGCAGCCAAGCCTGATGATCTGAGTTCCATTCCATTCCCAGGACACACATGGTGGAAAGGGAGGAACATCTCCCTCAAGTTTTCATGCTGATGTCCACACTTGGACCATTGCAATGCACTCATTGAGATCCAGACAAATAGTATGGAATAAAAATGATGATGATAATAAAAAAACAAATAAAAAGCCTTAAGTTCAATCTCTTCTGCGATTCATGCAAAGTCTTTACTGTAATCCTTAATAAAACTGAAATAAAACCAGATCACATTCTTCCAACATATAATGCACAGGATAGACATCACCATTCTGAAATAGGGAAGAGAGAAAATATTAATCTAAATCAAGAACAAATACCAGCTGAGAAAACTCCATACCATGTTCAGTTTTGTTAACAGTTACACATTTCTCTCTCTCCCCATATATATATGTATATATATATATGTAAAAATACAATATATATATATATTGTATTTTTACATCATGCACCCCATCAAACTCAGTTATCAGACCTCTCAGAATCATACCCCCTCTTAGTATCACCCCATTTTCAAAACCATCCATTCAGACTGCTCATTTACTTACTGGAACATCATTAAACTCACTGTGGCCAGATCCTTGAACAAAAGAAGTCTTTCCTCATCCACACCCCTGTCAGAGGCCATCCATGTAGAACTGACACATTGTGTCATTTAGGTATGTTCTAGTCTCAAGTTCCTGTATACAATATCTCTCTCTTTTTATTTTTCTTAAAATCCATTAGTGAATAAGTACATCCCCTGCCGGGATTATGATAATTCACTCAGGAGGATATTCTCCAAATCCATCCATTTGCCTGCAAATTTAAAAATATTATTTTTTCTTACTGCTGAGTAGTACTCCATTGTGTAGATGTACCACAGCTTGTTAATCTATTCCTCAGTTGAGGGGCATCTAGGTTGCTTCCAGGTTCTTGCTATTATGAGTAATGCTGCTATGAACACAGTTGAGCTAATGTTTTTGGGGTGTAAATGTGCGTCTTTAGGGTACATGTCCAGTAGTGGTATTGCTGGATCCTTGGGGAGATTGGTTCCCAGTTTTCTGAGAAACAACCATACTGCATTCCAAACTAGCTGAACAAGTTCACACTCCCCCCAAAACTGGAGGAGTGTTCCTCTTGCTCTGCAACCTCTCCAGCATAAGCTGTCATCTATGTTTTTAATCTTAACCATTCTGACAGGTGTAAAGTGGTATCTCAAAGTTGTTTTGATTTGCATTTCTCTGATGGCTAAAGATATTGAGCACTTTTTCAAGCGCTTTTCAGCCATTTGTAATGCTGCTGAGAATTCCCTTTTTAGTTCTGAACCCAATTTTTAATTGGACTATTAAGGGTTTGGGGCTCTAGTTTCTTAAGTTCTCTATATATTTTAGAGATCAGCCCACTGTCACTTGTAGGGCTGGTGAAAATCTTTTCCCATTCTATACACTGTAGTTTTGTCTTACTGACTGTGTCCTTGGCTTTACAGAAGATTCTCAGTTTCAGGAGGTTCCACTTACTGATTGTTGTTCTTAGTGTCTGTGCTACTGGTGGAACAAAAGTGAAAAAAAAAAGTCTGGGTTTTGTTTCTGTTTGTTCAGTTGTCCATTTTATGTATAATAATGTCAATCCTTATGGCTGAGGGGCAGAGAAAGATCAAATAATAATGGGCAGTTGGAGACTTTCAAAATGTCAGCCCACAGTATGGAGAGAAAGAGAACCAGCTTAGAACACTTCCCGACTATTGAAGAAACCAAAGTTTCTAGAGAGGGTCATTCCAGACATGGAAGCATCCAATTGTCTATAGTCTAACTATAGCCTTCGAACTTCATGTGTCTCTCAACCACGTGAACTACAGTCACTGTGATGACTTATATACACCTTAACATTCAGTCATGGAAATAAATAAAACAATATCTCTAATATCTATTTTCTTGATTATAATGGTACTGTGCTTTCTCCTGCATAGAATGGGAAGTGATTGAGCACAATATCCTTACCTGAGAGCCTTCTACATCTTCACCTGTTCTTAGGTATTCAAGAATATAAAGGAAGTAGAATTCAGCTTAGAGCTTGAGTATCTTTAGTGGTAAAGCTACAGATCAACTAACCATGCTAGGGTTGAGAGATACTTTCTAATTAAATTTTTAATTTAATTTCCATACCAACCTCAGTTTCCCCTCCTGCCTATCCTCTTGTTTCCTTTCCTCACCTCCATTCTTCCTCCTCACTCACTCTTCAGAAAGGATAAGTTCTGCCATGGGAATGAACAAAGCATGGAAAATCATGTTCAAACAGGACCAAGATATTGCCCCCATCATTGCATTAAGTCTGAGCAAGAATCCCACTATAGGAAACAGGTCAAAAAACTAGCCCATGTGCCAGGGCCATTTCCAGGCCTATCAGGGTTAGAGAAAAGCCTGGTGCCAGGGAATCTTCCAGGATTCCATAAAGATGACCCCAGTTAAGGCTCCTAGCAATAGTAGAGAGGGTGCCTGAACTGCCCTACCCTTGTATTCAACTGATGACTACCCTAATTGTCCTCATAAAGCCTTCTTTTAGAAAAGGATAGAAGCAAATGCCGAGATGCAAAGCCAGGTACTGGGCTGAGATCCTGGAGTCCAGTTGAAGAGAGGCAGGAAGTATTATATGAGCTAGGGAGGGGGAGCAGACAAGGTCATGACCAATTTAGAATATTTTCACCAGTATACATGATACTGGCATATTCTATAAATAACCCCCTTAAGCTCATTGTTCATCCTCTTAGTTTGCACAGAGTCCTATTCATGGAATGTCTATTCCATCTCTACCTAGAGAGAATAGACATTTCTTTATGTCCACTTAATAAAACTCACACAATGAACTCATCCACAAATACTGTCTTTTGTTTTGATTTTAGATATGTTTCAACTCTATCTTTTGTAATATCCAAAATTAAATGAGAGAATGTTAAGGAAATATTTCTAAGTTCTGTAAACCATTCTTCTCAATGACCAGTATCCAAACATGAAGTTTTAGGCAGCCTGAATTATAGTTATTGTCCCAAAGAGTAGGTCCCAGTTTGTGTTTGTGTTTGAGAATATCTTTTGCAACATATCTGGGGATGATTTTAATACCTAATATTAGAGATGAATTAACTTAGGGGATATACAGCTGATACACACAGAATGATACACTACAGAGCTGACTGGTTATTGGAGAAAGAGAGGAGAGGAAGCATCCCCTACATTTTAGTGATCAGAAATTACAAATTTTCCCTGTGGTAAATAATGATTTGAGGTTGTCAGACTCTAACTTAATAAATGTAGGTGTAATTTCTTGCATATTGTAATGAAGTTTATTTTTTTTTCCATTATCACTTTACTTCATGTAAATGTACAATGTGACTCATTCTTTTTCATAAATACATATTTACTACATGTGACAATGTTGTAAAGTGTTGACCACTTAAGCCAGAAATATGACTTTTAGTTTTCAGATTTAGAGATTTCTAGTTCTTGAAACAATAATTTTATTTAAGAGCAATATTCTGTCAAAATTGTAAATTTTGTTGTACTATTTAATAAGTAGTTTCTTTATTGCTACTTAAACTCTTCTTTAATGTTTTGCAAACTTTGGGCAGGTCACGACCTAAAGAGGAATTAGATGGCAAAACCTTGTAATCGGTCTATGCTCTCCTGCCAATTCTTTTCCCATAACTATCATACTGTTTTAGCTTGATTATTTTTGCTGTGATAAAATAATTTGACCAAAAGCAAATTAGGGGGAGGGATGCTTGGTTTATTTAATTTTGCACTGCTAAGTAATAGACCATCACGGATGGGAAACAAGACACACATTCAAATAGAAATCTGAAGACAAAAATGGAGGAACAATTACATCCAGGTTTGTTTTCTTGCTTTCTCTCTGGCTTATGAGTAGTAATCCTTTCCACAGATGCCATGATGCCTACTTAGGAAAGAAACTGTTCACACTGGGCAGGACTGCTATGTATACCAACAATCAAAATAATGCTAGTTAGATATATTCCCAGGTCAATCTGAATGATAAACTCCTCAACTAATCTTTCTTCCTCCCAATAAGATCTAGTTTTTGTCAGTTTGACAATAAAAGCTAACCAGTACAGAGATTCTTGCTTTAATTTCATCTCATGTACTAAATATCAAAGATGATGCTAATTGGATTTGGAGCTAAAAAACTTACAAAGGCAAACAATCAAAATTAATCTCTAACACAAATCTGCCTGTGAATACTTCCTGGCTCTAGTCATCTTGCTCAAGTGCTTTCTCTTTTCTGTGGTGTTACATATTTAATAAAAATAGTCAGGAATTTCAGAGGTCAGAGCCATCTCTTCCAGTCTTTTTTTTTTTTTTTTTTTTTTTTTTTTTTTTTTTTTTTTTTTTTTTTTTTTTTGCTTCGAGATAGGGTTATTTTGTTTTTATAATAGTCCTGGGTGGCACACATTGTTAGTCCCAGCATTTGTGAGGCAGATATAGGAGAGGCTCTGAGTTTGAGGCCAGAATGGTCTACAGAGCATGTCAAAGGACAACCATGACTGTTTTGCAGAAAAACCCTTTCTCAAAACAACAAAATACAAACATTAAAAAAGGCTGGAGAGATGGTTCTGTCCTCTGAAACTGCAGACTATTTTTATCATCATACTGTTCTAGTCTTCAACATCTGAAACCATCCAATAGTATTTGAATATAATGACTCATTCTGAAAATACCTATTTGTAATTTAATTATCTTCTATAGTATTACTATCTGTATATTTGAATTTTAAAATGTACTTTGAGACTATATTTGGATACCCTTTTCTGTACATGTATATGCATGTGTGTGTATAGCATGTATGAATCTCTCTCTTCATATATGTTTCATACATAAAAACAAACATACACATATACATACATACAAATATTTGGAAATAGATTCTTAGACTATCCCAAACACAATTTTTCCTCTTTCTGTTCCTCCAAGCTCTTTCAACCTCCTTGCTTCCAAAGACTCATTTCTTCTCTGCCTCAAATTAGAAAAATGCATGCCTCAAAAAGACAGCAAACAAATTCAAGACAAAATACAATAACAAAAAACAAGAACCCTCACATTGAAGCTAGACAAAGAAACCTAACAGTAGTGAAAATGTCCCAAGAGCAGCACCCTTTCAGATAGTTAGGAATCCTGTAAATATACCAGGCCAACAGCTACAACATATATACAGATAACCAGGAAAAGATGCATGCATGCCCCATGGTTTCCTCTTCAGTCTCTGTGAACTCATATCTTCCCTACCTAATTGACTCAGAGGTCCAAGTTCTGATGGAGTTCTCCATCCTTTCTGTCTCCTAGAATTGTTCTGCCCTCTTTTCTGTGGGAATCTCTAAGCTTCAAGAAGAGGGGCCCTATGGAGACCTCTGTGATTTAGACTTTCTTCACATAATATCATGATGTTGTTCTTCAGTATGCTCTAAGAGGAAGGAAGCCTCTCACCTGATGACTGGACAAAATACTGTTCTATGAGTATAAAAAATATTATTAGAAATTATATTTTTAATTATATTGTTTAGATTAGTTGTGTTTGGTTCTATTCTAATTCTTTTGGCAGTTATTTAATTGAATAGGCAATAATAGAAACTCTGATTCCTGGCTATTCAAGCAGTTGCAGACATGGCTTTCTCATGTAGAGTAGGACTCAAGTTAAATCAGACATTGGTTGACCACTCTCATAAGTTCTGTGTCATCCAGTTTAGCATATTTTGCATGCTTCTCTGATTTTTTGTCAAAGGTTTTGGTGTCCAAGTTTCTCTGTACTTAGCTAGCAGAGTACTTTCCTACACAAAATAGAACATAAGGGTATGGCTCCAGGGACTGCCAGCTCTACATCTCTATGTTTCATGGAGCAGTGTGGATGTTGACCTTGGCAAATGAGCCCCACTTCAATTTTCAGAGAGTTTTCTGTCTTAGCATCTATGTGGGTTGCATAGGGATCCCCATAGAAGCCCCAGTGCCACAAACTCAAATAAATGCAATCAAGTTCCTTCACTGTAAGTCTTACCTAGCTACAAAAGATAACTAGTTCCACTCTGTTATTAGGAGTCTGCACTACATATCAGGAAGTTTTCACTGCTGTACGTTTTCACACCATCATCACCCAATTCTAGCTATCAACACATATTCTCTCTGCATCCCTTCTGCTCCAATTTTCTCCTCCAGTCCCCTTGATTTCAGTATACCCATAAATACTATTTTTTTCCTTTCCTTAGGGAGATCCATGTATCCCCATTAGACCTCTTCTCTTTATATAACTTTCCTAGACATACAGATTATAGCTTGTCTACCATTTGTTCCAAAGATAATATGCATTCATAAGTAAATACATATCATATCTCTCTTTCTGAGTTGAGGTAACCTCAATCAGAATAAATTTTTCAAGTTGTATTCATTTGCCTACAAATATCATGAGGTCGATTTCTAAAAATAGCTGTCCATGTATAAGTGTACCACATTTAGTTTATTCATTTTTTAGTTGAGGAACATTTAGGTAGTTTCCAGTTCATAGCTACTATGAATAAAGTTGTAATTAATGTATATGAATAAGTGTCCTTGTGGTATAATGTTGCATCTTTTGGCTACATAAGCAAAATTCCTATAGATGAAAATTGTGGTGTATCTATTCTCTAGTTTCTTTTCTTTTTTTAATTTATAAAATAAGGTCTCTTTTTTTAATTTATATATTCTTCTGCTTCCCCTCCATTCCCTCTTCCCTATCTCTCCGAGTCAACCTTCAGCCTCCCTCCTCCCCATCCTTCCATCTCCTTCCCCCAAAGGGCAAAAAGCCCCAAGGTAGGTCAGCACAGCATGATGCATCTACTCCCTGAAAGTCTGATTTCCTCATCCCAATATCAAGAATGGATTAAGTGTTCCTCCGAAGGGATTAGACTCCAAGGTACCAGCCCCTACACAGGAACAAAGTCTGATCCCACCCCTCACAGATCAACATACTGCCCACACCAATTGCTAATTGTCTACCTTTGGAGTGCCTATCTCCTTTTCCTGATGGTTCCCCAGTAGCTATTCTTGAATCAGTGAACTCTAAAATCTCCAGCCAGCTATCACTGTGGGAATTTTCTACATAATTTCTATCCCCTTGCCCATACATACTCTTCTACCCTGTTCTCAGTTGGATCAGGAGCTCAGTCCAGTGCCCAGCCATGAATTTCTGCCTCTGAGCTGAGCCCCTATTTTCTAAGAAATAAACATATTTCTTTCTATAGTAACTGTAGAATATAGTGTTTCCTGTGATCCCCATTCTCACCAGCATGAGCTTTCACTTGTATTATTTATTTTCACAAATTTAACATGTATAAGAAAAAACTCAAACTTTTAAGTGTTTCGCAGACATTTTATATTCCTCTATTGAGAACCCTCTCTTTAGATTTTAACTCTATTTGTAAATTATTTAACATTCTGATATCTAATTTCTTAAGTTCTTTTTATGTTATATGTATTATTTGTGTATAAGATGTGGAGTTGTTTAAATATGTCTCCATTCTGTACTTCCATTTGTCTAATTGACTGATGGTATAATTTGCCTTAAAGAAGTTTTGAAGATTCATAAGATCCTATGTGTTAATTGTTGATTTTAGTATATACAGTATTGGTGTTCTGTTCAGTAAGGTCTCTTATAGCAATGTATTCAAAGCTATTCCCCAATTTCTCTTCTACCAGGTTTAGTGCATGAGGTTTTAGGTTAAAGTGTATTATCCAGTTTGAGTTGAGGATTTGTTGGGTGATAAATATAGACCTACTTGCATTCTTCTACATGCAGATATCCAGTTTATCCTGCACTATTTGTTGAAAATAATTTAATTCTGTGTGTAATTCTGATATTTTATCAAAAATCAGATATCCATAAATTTATGGATTTAAGTCTGGATTTTTAATTTAATTTTATTTATCAATGTATTTGTTTTAATACCAGTTCCAAGGGGTTATTAATTACTATAACTCTATAGTACAACTTTAATTCAGGAATGGTAATACCTCTAGAAGTTCTTTTATTATACATAATTGTTTTAGCTATTTTGTTTTTATTGGTTTTTTCCATATGAAGAGGAGAATTAACCTTTCAATATCTATTCAGAAATATTGAAAGTTTGATAAGGATTGTGTTGAATCTTTAAATTGTTTTTGGTAAGACAATTTTGGAATCATGGTTATTTTTACCATGATAATCCTACCAATTAATGAGCATAGAAATTATTTCCTTGTTTTGATATCCTCTTCAATTCCTTTCCTCAAAGACTTGAAGTTAATATGTATCATACAAGCCTTTCACTTGCTTGGTGAGATTCACTCAAAGATGTTTTATATTATTTAAGACTACTGTGAAAGGTTGCTAATTTCTTTATCTGTTCATTTGTCATTTGTATACAGATGGTCCAATTTTTTTTAAGTTAGTCTAGTATATAACCATGTTACTGAAAGTATTTGTCAGCTATACAAGTTCCTTTGTGAAATTTTTCGCATAACTTTTGAAATCTAATGTATCATCTGCAAATAATGATATTGTGACCTTTTTCTTCCCAATTTGTATTCTCTTGATCCTTTCAACTGTCTCATAGTTCTAGTTAAAATATCAAGTACCATACTGAATAGATAGGGAGAGAGTTAACAGCCTGATCTTTTTCCTGATTACAGTAAAATTATATTGGGTTTTTCTTTGTTTAATTTGATGTTGGTTATAGGCTTTCTGTAAATTGTGTTTATTATGATTAGGTATGTCTCTTCTAATCTCTTTAGTACTTTTATAATGAAGGTGTCTTGACTTTTTGTCAAAGGTTTGTTCTACATCTAATGAGATGATATTGGTTTTCTTTCTTTAAGTTGACTTACGTGGTAGATCGCACTAATGTTTGTAAATTAAACCACTCCAATCTCTGGGATGAATGCTACTTAATCATGGTGGATGATCTGTTTGATGTCTTTGTAGATTCGGTTTGCAAGTATTTTACTGGGTATTTTCACATCTATAATTACACAAAAAATTGTTTTTTTTAATCAATATGTGATTTGGGTGTTAAGGTACTTATAATTGTACAAAATAAATTAGGCAACATTCCTTTAGTTTCCACTTTGTAAAATAATTTGAGAAGTACTAGTGTTAGCTCTTCTTCGAAAGTCTATTAGAATTCTATGCTAAAACCACCTGGCCCTGGCTTTTTTTTTTCTCCCAGTGGGAAGAACTTTCCTGACTATTTCTATTTCAGTAACAGCTACAGGTTTTAGAGTAGAGTTTGTTTATCTTGTTGAGTCTCTCTCTTTAAAAAATAAAAAAGAAAATAAACTCTTTGTTTCATTGATTCCTTGTATTCTTTTTTTTTTTTTTTTTTTTTTTTTTTTTTTTTTTTTTTTTTTTTTTTTTTTTTTTTTTTTTTTTTTTTTTTTTTTTTTTTTTTTTTTTTTTTTTTTTTTTTTTTTTTTTTTTTTTTTTTTTTTTTTTACTGATTTCAACCCACAGTTTGATTTTTTTTCTTTTTTTCCATTTACTGTCCTGTGAGATTACATGCTTTTTTCTAGAGATTTTAAGTGTTTTTTTTAAATTTGCTAGTATGAGATCTCTTCAACTATTTTAATATAGGCACTCAATTCTATGAACTTTTGGCACACATTCATTGTGTCCTGTAAAATTGTATATGATGTTTATTTATTTTCATCTAATTCTAGGAAGTCTTTAACTACTTTATTTATGCGTTGACATGTTTTTTTGTTAAGTATAGAGTTGGTCAATTTAAATAAATTCAAAAGCTTTCTGTTGTTGTTCACACTTACCTTTCATCAATGATGGTCTGATAAGATGCAGGGAGTTATTTCAATTTTTTCTATCTGCTAAGAATTTACTTTATATCCTAGTATATGCTCAATTATGGAGAAAGTCCCATGAGGTAGATAAGAAGGTATTTTCTTTTGTAATCGAGTAAAATATTCTGAAGATATTTCTTAGGGCAATTTAGTTTATAATGCCTGTTAACTCCAGTGTTTCTTCATTTAGTTTTTTGTCTATATGACTTACCCATTGTTAAGACTGGTATATTAAAAATTTATACTCTAAGTGTATGAGAGTCAGTATATGATTTTTCTTCTTCTACAAAGTTGAATGCCTTTGTGTATATTGCTTAGAGGCTAAGAATTGAAATATCATCCTGGTGAATTTCTCATTTCATGAGAATTTAATGCACTTTTCTATCACTTTTGATTAGTTATGATTTGAGGTTTATTTTCTTAGCTATTAAAGTGGCTACACCAGCTTGCTTATTAAGTCCATTGGCTTGAAATATTATTTCTAACCTCTTACCCTGAAGCAATAATCTCTATCCTCTATAGTCAAGTTTGTTTCTCAGACGCAGCAGAAGCATAGAATCTATTTTTTGAGTCTATTTTTGTTACACACTGTATTTTTCTTTTAGGTAATTGAGATCACTGATATTGAGAGATATCAGTGACCATTGATTATTATTTCTTATTATTTTAATTGTGGTCCTGTGGGAGGGGGACCCTCTTTGCTGGTATGAGATTATGGATTTGCTGTGTTTTCATGAGTGTAGATAATTGCCTTGTATTAAAGTTCTTCTTCTAGCACCTTCTGTAAAAGTCGATTTAAAGATAGATATTTACATTTGATTTTATCATGGATTTATTTTTTCCACCTACAATGACTGTATACTATCATATGATATCATATATCTGGATTGTATTTTAAAGAATCTGGGATGTCATTTGTTGTCTCATAGCATCTGCGTCACATATGTTCTGGCCCCTTCAACTTTCAGAGTCACCATTGTGTAGTCAGGTGTAGTTCTATTAAGTCTGTTTTTATATATTACTTGAAATTTTTAACCGCTTGCATACTTTAATATTAGTTCTTTGTTCTGTATGTATAATGTCTCATTATTATGTGAAACTTTTGTAATTTTGTTTTAATTCCTCCTTTTTTAATTTCAGAATTCCTTCATTTTGTGTTCATTGTTGTTGTTGATGATTCTTCTATTTCCATTTTCATGTGTTAAAAAGATTTATTCATTTTCTTCAAGTGTTTGTTTGCTCTTTACTTTCTTTAAGAGATTTATTTATTTCCCCACTTGTTTGTCCTATTTTTCTGAATTTCTTATGATTTATGCATTTCTCCCAACTGTTTGTTTGTGTTTACATATATTTCATTGTGTAATATAATTTTACATCTTTAAGGACCCATATTATCATTATATGAGTAGTTTTAAAGTTTTTTCTACTTCTAAGATTTTGGAATATTCAGGGATTACTGCAATAGGATAGCTTGAATACACTGGAGGCATATTATACTGGGTGTTACTGATAATATTTTATATTATTCATTTATAAAATAAAGTCTCTTTTCTTTGTATCCCCTTATTCTCCCTTCCTTCCTTCTCTCAATACCTCCTGGTCAGCCTTCACTCTCCCTCTTCCTCATTCTCTATCCCCTCCCCCAAAATGGCAAGAGGTCCCAAGGTGGATCAGATCAGCTTCCACTCCAGACAAGTCCACTTTCCTCATCCTAATATCAAGACTGGGTTAGGTGTTCCACTGGAGGGAATGAGCTCCGAAGTGCCAGTCAATGCACAGAAACACAGACTGATCCTTCCCCTATTTGGTACCTAAGTTTCTGGGTTTGGGGCTTATTTTAGGTATTGATACTGGTTTGTAGGTTTGTTGTTTTGGAATAGATATTTTGTTCCTTGGTTTTGGTTTCCTCTCTAGATTTTCAGAGACTGTGGTGGCTATTTTTTGCCTATAATAAACACCTGCTTGATTTTTGTGTTCACAGAAAATGCCTACTGGTGTTGGAAGGTGAAATGCAGTAGTGAGGGAGGATGTTCAAGAGGGAGTAGTCTTTGGAATCCACAAGATAAGTGGGCAAGTGTGAAAGAAGGCCATACCTGGTGTTCTGTTGGAGGTTTGGGAAGAAACTGAAAGACTGGCTCTAAGAGAAAAAAAAGTAGAGAAGGTCTGTTGTGCATCCTACCTGTTTTTGTGGCAAAGGTGACCTGCAGTTAAGCAGAGGACATCAGATTGAGTTAGAGGTTAGAATATAGTTAAAGACATGGCTAAAAAAATGTTCTACTGTATCCATAGGAGAGTTGGAGAGGTGGAAAGAGAGGCTTCAGCTGGCATTCTCTTGAAGTTCTAGGCATGAGCCTGAGATACTGGGTCTGGAGAATCAGAACAAAGTATGGAGGTGTACAAGAAGACAGGCAGGCAGGCTACCTGTTTCTCTCGCAGCTGTTGTCTATGGTGGATCTGGTTGTTTTCTGCCTGAGTTGGGATCTTGGAACATAGTGATTAGTAGGTGAAGGGAGGCAAGATGAGCAGGTTTCTAAGTTCCAAAGGAAACGTGATCACAGGTAGGCTGTAAATGGTTTTCTGCTGCATCTGATGGTAAGTCTGAGGAGTCAGATCTGTGAGAACTAAGTGTACAGAAAGGTCTGCCCCTTAGCAGTATTTTTGCATGTATTTCTTTTATGTAACACAAACGAAAGAAAATAAAATCAGAATTTACCATTTGAGTTCTGATATCATATTGGGTTTTCGTTGTTTGTCTTGGTTCTTGGTAATGAAGATCTTTCTGAGTATATATTATGTACTACTTTGTGTTTATATAATACATAAACCAATTTCCTTTGTGAATATGTTATTGTGGTTCCATCTTTCTACTCATTTTTAATATTGAGATAACAAGCAAAACAAGCACATCCAAATAAGTGAATAAAAATGTTTGCATGAATTTGACTAAAGATAAAATCAGAAAACACAGACCGCTAAGCATTGTGAGCTTTTAAAAGCAATTGGAACTATTTCCATGTTTTCTATCATAACAATGACATTAGTTTTGTTTTAAAAATTACTGAGATAATAGATGAATGATTAAAGTTAGCTTCAGAATGTCCAGCCACTCTCTGCTGATCTCAATATAAAATTGAATGTTCATCTTTGCCTCATATATGTATGTGTATGGTTATGTTACATGTATGTTCACATATTCACATGTGTGTATAAGAAGGATGTTAATGACTATGTGTGCTAGTAACTGACAATATATTTGTTGTTCACAGTACTCATTGAAGCTAGATCTCTCATTTGAATTCATTGCTTGTCGAATTGGTTTGTCTAGGTCTAGCATGCTTTGGTGAATCCCTGCCTTTCCTTCCTGTGCTCCTAGATCACAGACAGGCTATCATGTCCATCTAGCACATATGTCCTTGCTGTAGGGTGAAGGCTGTTCTTCATGTTTATGCACTCAATTTTCCCACTAATCCTTTAACTCAGTACTTTAAGAAAAAAATAATTCTTTCTCTCTTCTCTCTCTCTCTTTTTCTTTGTGTGTGTATGTGTGTGTGTATATGTGTAAGGGAAAGATTGCTATTGTCAAAGGTCATAAACCATCTATTTAGAAAGTTTCTTGATGAAATAATCAAAAAGTGCTTCTAATAGGGAAAATATTTGCTAATAAAATTAAAATGTTCAATTTAAAATCCTTTACAAATTAAAAACATTAAGTTGAACATGGAATACAAAATAGATTAACTAATGGTCAAAATTCCTGAGAAATAAAAAAAATTAATTTTCTGGACCAATATAATTATATCATACAATGAAACATGAGCATGAATCTTAAAAATCTGTTCATTCCTCAGATATTATTCTCTCTCCAGAAAAAACAGTGTGAAACATTTAGATTGTAGAACTGAGTAGTTTATCTTTGTGTGCTTTACATATTCATTTTTAAGGATAATAACTTTAAAAATATTATATATGCATTGTATAATATTTATATTCAATTTGCTTTGCACATACTAAGGTAATTTTTTTCTTTTTTATTATGAAAAAGTCATATTTTTTATCCATGTATCCCCTTGTTCAGGCTCCTGCCAACTTCCCGCCCCTCCCAGTCACTAATTCTTCTCCCCATCTCTTTATCTCCTTCCCAGCAAGGGCAGGAGGTTCCAAGATCCCAAGGTGGCTTAGAACAGCATCTACTCCAGGCAGATCTGCTTTACTCACCACCACATCAAGACTGAGTAAGGTGTAAGGTGGTATCTCAAAGTTGCTTTCATTTGCATTTTTCTCATGGCTAACAATGTTGAGCACTTTTTCAATTGCCTTTTACAATTTGTATTCCCTTAATCTCCTCTTATTGCTTTAGCTAAAACTTTGAGAACTATAGTGAATAGATAGGGGGAGAGAAGACATCCTTGTCTATTTTCTTATTTTAGTGGTATTGCCTTGAGGTTTTCTCCATAAGTTTGAAGTTGGCTGTTGGCTTTATTATATTTAGATATTTTCTCTGTATTCCAGATCTCTCCAGGACTTTTTTTTATCATAAATGAATGATGGATTTTGTCAAAGACTTTTTTTCAGCCTCTAAGGATATGATCATGTGGGTTTTTTTCCCCTTCAATTTGTTTTGTGATGGTTGACATTTACAGTTTTTCATATGTTGATCCATCCCTGCACTTCTAGGATGAAGCCCACTTGATCATTGTGGATGATATTTTTTATATATTGTTGTATACGATTTGCTAAAATTCTGTTGAGAATTTTAGCATCAATAGTCATGAGGGAAATGGGTCTGTAATTCTCATTGTTTGTTGCATCTTTGAGGGGCTTGAGTACTAGGGTAATTGTGGCCTCATAAAAGGAATTTGGCAATATTCCTTCAGTTTCTACTGTGTGGAACAGTTTGAGGAGTAATGGTAATGTCTCATCTTTAAATGTCTGGTAGAATTCTGCACTGAAACAATCTGGACCTGGGCTTTTGTTACTTGAGAGACTTTTAATGACAGCTTCAATTTCCATTAGGGTTATAGGTCTGGTTAGATAATTAATCTGGTCTTCATTTAATTTTGGTAAATTGTACTTGTCCACAAAGCTGTCCATTTCTTCTAGTTTTACCATTTTTTGTGGAATATAGATTTCAAAGTATGACTTGATAATGCTCTGGATTTCCTGGGGGTCTGCTCTTATGTACTCCTTTTCATTTCTGATTTTGTTGATTTGGATACTCTCTCTCTCTCTGCTTTTTGGTTCATTTGGATAAAGGTTTATCTATCATGTTGACTTTCTCAAAGAACCAACTAGTGATTCATTGACTTTTTTGTATTGTTCTTTTTATCTCAATTTTATTGATTTTAGCTCTAAGTTTTATTATTTTCAGTTGTCTACTCCTAGGTGAGTTTTCTTGTAATTGTTCTAAGGCTTTCGGCTGTGCTGTTAGTCCTCTAGTGTGGGGTTTCTCTAGGCTTTTCATATAGGTATCTAGTGCTATGAATTTTCCTCTTAAGACAGCTTTCATTGTTTTCTATAAGTTTTCGTATGCTGTGGATTCATTTAGTTTAATTGTAGGAAGACTTTGGTTTCTGTCTTAATTTCTTCCTTGACCCAGAGGTGTTTCAGTTGAGTGATATTTAGGTTCCATGAGTTGATAGGATTTCTGTGATTTTTTAAAGTTGTTGAATTCTAACTCTAGGTCCTGGTTGTGTGATATGATACAAGGAATTATTTCCATCTTTTTTTATCTATTGATATTTGCTTTATGACCAGTTATATGACCAATTTTAGGGAAAGTTCCATGTGATACTGAGAATTATGTATATTCCTTTGCATTTGCATGGAAGCTTCTGTAAATATCTATTAAATCCATTTGCACCATAACCTCTGTTAGACTCCTTATTTCTCTGTTGAGTCTCTGTCTAGTTGACCTATCCAGGGGTGAAAGTGCAGTATTGAAGTCTCCCACTATTAGGGTGTGAGAATTGATGTGGTATTTGAGCTTTAGTAGTGTTTCTTTTACAAAGATAGGGCCCCTTATATTGGGGGCATAAATATTCAGGATTGAAATCTCCTCTTGATCAATTTTTCTTGTGATGATTAATTAATGTCCATCTTGATTCCTTTTAATTGATTTTAGTTTAAAGTCTTCTTTGTTAGATATTAGTATGGCAACCTCAGCTTGTTTCATAGGGCCATTTGATTGGAAAATCTTTCTCAACCCTTAACTCTGAGCCTATGTCTGTCTATGTGGTTGAGGTGTGTTTCTTGTATGCAGCAGAAGGATGGCTTCTGTTTTTTATCCATCTTGTTAGTGTGTATTTTTTTTATAAGTGAGTTGAGTCCATTGATATTAAGGAATATTAGTAAACACTGATTGATGCTTTCTGTTATTTTTGGTGGTAGCTTGCATGTATTTCCTTTCTCTCAGCTTTTCTTCTGTGGGAATATTGATTGTTTTAGGTTTCTTGGGTATATCTGGAATCTTTAGGTTGGGGTTTTTCATCTAATGCTTTCTGGAGGGCAGGAATGGGTAGATGGGTATTGTTATAGTCTGACTTTTTCATGGAATATGTTGTTTATTCCATATGGTGATTGATAATTGTGCTGGGTATAGTACTCTAGGTTGGCATTCATGTTCTTTTAGTGTCCATATAACTTCTGACCAAACCCTTCTTGCTTTGATCTTTTCCATTGAATAGTCAGGAGTTATTCTGATATTTCTGCCTTTATAAGTAAGCTGTCCCCTTTCTTTTGCATCTCTTAAATTTTTTTCTTTGCTATGTATGTTTTGTGGTTTGATTATTATGTGGTGAACAGACTTTTTTGGGGGGTCATATTTATTTCGTGTTATGTAAGCTTCTTGTATCTTTATAGTCATTTCCTTCTTCAAGTTCACAAAGTTTTCATCTATGATTTTATTGAATACATTATCTGTGCCTTTGAGCTGGTATTCTACTCCTTATTTTATTCCTATTATTCTCAGGTTAGATCTTTTTTATTGTGTCCCAGATATCCTGGCCATTTTGTGTTATGGCTTTTTTGGTTTTAGTATTTTCTTTGACTAATACCTATTTCTGCTACTGAGTCTTCCACTCCAGACATTCTCTCTTCCAAATCTTGGATTCTGTTGGTTATGCCTGTATCTGTACTTCCAGCTCTTTTCTTCAGATTTTCTATTTTCAACTTTTCCTCATTTTGTGCCTTTTTTATTGCTTCTATTTCAGTTTTTATTTCCTGGAATGTTTCTTTCACTTTTTGGTTTACCTTTTCTTGGTTTTCTTTCAATGATTTGTTCATCTCTTCCAATTCTTTGCTTGTGTTTCTTCTATTTCTATAAGGAAACTTTTTATGTCTTCTTTAAAGGCTTCCATAATATTCATAAAGGTGTTTTTGCTGTTGTTTTCTTATATTTTCTCTTCATTGCTCTGTTCAGGTCTTGTAGTTGTAGAATCACCAGTGTTTTCTGGTGTTGCCTTGTTGTTCTTCATAATGTTATATGTATTTTTGCACTGGTGTCTGCACATGGCTTCAGTTTTTCACAATTAGTTCCAAGTCATTTGCAGCAAGAGGGCTTGTATGTCTCCTGCCTCCTCTGAGCTAGGGGTCTGCTGGATCTCTTACTCTGCTCTAGACAGGGGTCTGAATTTCAAAGCTTCAGTCCTTCACTGATGACTCAGTTTGCCCTGGAGGCAGGGTCTGGCCATACAATGTCCCCTCTTTTTTTTTTTTTTGAACCTCCTACTATGACTTTAATTATCAAATATAATACTTAACTATAGTCTAAATACTTATTCTTTTTTTGTTTTTATCAAGAAAAATAGTAAATTGAATTTAAAATGCTGATAATTTAACAATAACTATAAAGAAAATAAAAATCATAAGCATGACTTATCAAGGGTGAAATACAAATAATTTGCTACACTTAAAATTACTTTGTTTTCAGCTTTTTCTCTGAATTTATTTTTTCTGTCCCTGTATATCCTTATTCAAGGTCTCTTCCCACTGCCGCCACATCAGGTCATTTTTTCTTCTTAAAAACTCCCCATCCCGTCCCTGGGCAGGCAGCAGATAGTCCCATGGTCCCACTGATCCAATAATGCCAAGTTTAATCTCCACTCCTGGCAAATCCAGTTTTGCCCCCCCTATCTCAAGAGTGAGTCAGTTGTTCCTCTAGGTGGAGTGGGATCCGAAGGGTCAGTCCAGGGTGTTTCAGATCCCAAGCTGTTCAGTGGTTGTGGTTTTCAGCTTGGGCATGCTTGGCTTTTTTCTTGTTTGTTTGTTTAGAGACCACAAATGAGTGAGTATATCCCCTGCTTATCTTTCTGAGTTTGTGATACCTCGCTCAGGAGGATATTCTCCAAATCCATCCATTCTCCTGCAAATTTTAGGATATCATTTTTTTCTTACTGCTGAGTAGTATTTCATTGTGTAGATGTATCACAGTTTGTTAATCCATTCTTCAGCTGAGGAGCATCAAGGTTGTTTCTAGGTTCTGGCTATTACAAATAATGCTACTATGAACATAGTTGAGCAAATACCTTTGGAGTGTGAATGTGTATCTTTAGGACACATACCCAGAAGTGGCATTGCTGGGTCCTTGGTGAGATTGATTCTCCATTTTCTGAGAAACCGCCATATTGCATTCAAAAGTGGCTGAACAAGCTCACACTCCTACCAACAATGGAGGAGTGTTCCCCTTGATCGGCCTCCTCTGCAACATAGGCTGTCATCTGTGCCTTTTATATTCCCCAATCTAACAGGTATTAGGTGGTATATCAAAGTTGTTTTGATTTGCATTTCTCTGATGGCTAAAGATGATGAGCACTTTTTCAGGTGCCTTTTAGCCATTCGTAGTTCCTCTGATGAGAATTCCCTTTTTAGATCTGAACCCCAATTTTTGATTGGGCTATTCAAGGTTTTGGGCTCTAGATCCTTGAGTTCTTTATATATCTTAGAGATCAGTCCTCTATTACTTGTAGGGTCAGTTAAAATCCATTCTGTAGGCTGTCGTTTTGTCCTCTTGACAGTGTCCTTGGCTTTAAGAAGCTTCCTAGCTTCAGGAGATCCCACTTATTGATTGTTGGTCTTAGTGTCTGTGTCAATGGTATTATTTTTAGGAAGTGGTTGCCTGTGCCAAATCTTAGAATTGTATTGCCCATTTTCTTTCTATCATGTTCAAAGTGGCTGGGTTTATGTTGAAGTCTTTGATCCACTTGGATTTGAGTTTTGTGCAGGGTGTCAGGTTTGGATCTATTTGCATTTTTCTACACACTTCCATACAGCTATGCCAACACCATTTGTTAAATATACTATCTTTTTTCCATTGAATGTTTTGGGCCTCTTTGTCAAACATCAGGTGTTCATAGGTTTTTGGGTTAATGGCTGGATCCTCAGTTCCATTCCATAGATCCACAAGTCTGTTTTTATGCCAGTACCAGGCTCTTTTTATTACTGTAGCTCTATAGTATAACCTGAAGTCAGAGATGGTGATTCCTCCTGAGGTTCTTTTGTTGATTAAAATTGTTTTGGCAATCCTGGCTTTCCTGTTACTCCAAATGAAATTGAGTATTGTTCTTTCAAGGTCCAAAAAAATACTGTGTTGGGATTTTGATGGGCAGTGCATTGAATCTGTAGATTGCTTTTGGTAGAATTGCCTTTTTTACTATGTTGATCCTACCAATCCAGGAACATGGGAGAGCTTTCATTTTCTGAAATCCTCTTCAATTTCTTTCTTCAGTGATTTAAAATTTTTGTCAAATAGGTCTGTTACTTCTTTGGTTATAGTTACTCCAAGGTATTTAATAGTATTTACAGCTATTATGAAGGGTAATGTTTCCCTCATTTCTTTTTCAGCTCTTCTATCTTTAGTGTATAGAAGGGCTACTGATTTCTTTGAGTTAATCTTGTATCCTGCTACATTGCTGAAGGTGTTTATCAGCTGTAGCAGTTGCTTGGAAGAATTTTGTGGATCACATATGTATACAATCACATCATTGGCAAATAGAGATAGTTTCACTTCCTCTTTTCCAATTTGTATCCCCTTAATCTCTTTTTGTTCCCTTATTACTTTAGCTAAAACTTCGAGACCTATATTAAATAGATAAGGGGAGAGAGGACATCCTTGTCTAGTTCCAGATTTTAGTGGGATTGCTTTGAGTTTTTCTCCATTAAGTTTGATACTGGCTGTCGGCTTCTTGTAAATTGCCTTTATTATACTTAGGTATTCTTCCTGTATTCCTGATCTCTCCAGGGCTTTAATCATAAAGGAGTGTTGGGTTTTATCAAAGGCTTTTTAAGCATCTAAGTATATTAACATGTGATTTGGTTCCTTTAGTTTGTTTATATGATGGATAACATTTACAGTTTTTCATATGTCAAACCATCTCTGCATTTCTGGGATAAAGCCTACTTGGTCGTGTTGGATGATATCTTTTATACATTGTTGTATACGGTTTGCCAAAATTTTGTTGAGAATTTTTGCATCAGTATTCTTCAGGGATATTGGTCTGTAATTATCCTTCTTTGTTGTGTCTTTGAGTGGCTTAGGTTAGGGTAATTGTTGCCTCATAAAATGAATTTGGCAATATTCCTTCAGTTTCTACTTTGTGAAATAGTTTGAGGAGAAACCTTAGGAATTCTTCCTTTAATGTCTCGTAGAATTCGGCACTGAAACAATCTGGACCAGGGCTTTTATTTTTGGGAGGTTTTTAATGACAGCTTCAATTTCCTTAAGGGTTATAGACCTGTTTAGGCAATTAATCTGATCTTCATTTAATTTTGGTAGATGGTACCTGTCCAGAAAGCTGTCCATTTCTTCTAGGTTTTCCATTTTTGTGGAATACAGCTTTTCAAAATATGATCTGATAATTCTCTGTAATTCCTAGGTGTCTGTGTTATGTCCCCCTTTTCATTTCTGATTTTGTTGATTTGAACACTCTCTCCCTGTTTTTTGATTAGTTTGGCTAAGGGCTTATCTATCTTGTTAACTTTCTCAAAGAACCAACTCTTAGACTCATTGATTCTTTGTATTGTTCTTTTTCTTTCAATTGTATTGATTTCAGCTCTAAGTTTGATTATTTCCTGCCTTGTACTCCTTTTAGGTGAGTTTGCTTCTAATTGTTCTAAGACTTTCAGCTGAGCTGTTAGGTCTCTAGTGTGGGATTTCTCTAGGTTATTTATATAGGTATCTAGTACTATGAATTTTCCTCTTAAGACTACTTTCATTGTGTCCCACAAGTTTGGATATGTTGTGGATTCATTTTCATTGAATTCTAGGAAGACTTTGATTTTTTTTCTTAATTTCTTCATTGACCAAGAGATGGTTCAGCTGAGTGATATTTAGTTTCCATGATTTGGTAGGCTTTCTTTGGGTTTTGATATTATTGAACTCTAACTTTAGGCCCTGATGGTGCGATATGTTACAAGGGATTATTTCCATTTTTTGTATCTGTTGATATTTGCTTTATGACCAACTATGTGGTCAATTTTGGAGAAAATTCCATGAGGAGCTGAGAAATATGTATATTCCTTTGCGTTTGGGTGTAAGGTTCTGTAGATATCTATGAAATCCATTTGCATCATAACCTCTTTTAGACTCCTTATTTCTCTGTTGAGGCTCTGTCTGGTTGATCTATCCAGGGTTGAAAGTGGGGTATTGAAGTCTCCCACTATTAGTGTGTAAGAACTGATGTGGCATTCGAGCTTTAACAGTGTTTCTTTTACATAAGTAGGTGCCCTTATATTAGGGGCATAGACATTCATGATTGAAATCTCCTTTTTCCAATTTTTCCTGTGATGAATACGTAGTGCCCATCTTGGTCTCTTTTAATTGCTATTAGCTTAAAGTCTACTTTGTTAGATATTAGGATTGCAACCCCCACTTGTTTCTTAGGACCATTTGACAGGAAAATCTTTTCCCAACCCTTTATTCTAAGCCTGTGCCTGTCCTTGTGGTTCAGGTGTGTCTTGTAGGCAACAGAAGGATGGCTTCTGTTGTTGTATCCATCTTGTTAGTGTGTGACGTTTTATAGGAAAGTTGAGTCCATTGATATTAAGGGAAATTAGTGACCATTGATTGATATTTCCTGTCATTTTAGGTGGTAACTTGTTTGTATTTCCTTTCTCTGGAGTAGTCTTCTGTGGAATTATTGATTTTTTGTGATTTCGTGGGTGTATCTTGGGTCCTTAGGTTGGAGTTTTCCCTCTAATACTCTCTGTAGTGCTGGATTGGTAGATAGATATTGTTTCAGTCTGACTTTGTCATGAAATATCTTGTTTACTCCATCTATGGTGATTGATAATTTTGTAGGGTATAGTATTCTAGTTTGGCAGCCATGTTCTTTTAGTGTCTGTATAACTTCTGACCAAGCCCTTCTAGTTTTCATCATTTCCATTGTATAGTCAGGCGTTATTCTGATGGGTCTGCCTTTATATGGAAGTTGGCCCTTTTCTTTTGCAGCTCTTAAAAGTTTTTTTTTTGTTCTGTATGTTTTGTGGCTTGATTATAATTTGGCGCGCTGACTTTTTTGGGGGGTCATATCTACTTGGTATTCTGTAAGCTTCTTGTATCTTCATAGGCATTTTCTTCTTCAGGTTAGGGAAGTTTTCTTCTATGATTTTATTGAAAACATTATCTGTGCCTTTGAGCTGGTATTCTTCTCCTTCTTCTATTCCTATTAGTCTCAGATTATGTCTTTTATTGGTGTCCGAGATTTCCTGAACATTTTGAGTTATGGCTTTTTTAGTTTTACTATTTTCTTTGACTGATATATCTATTTGAGCTACTGAGTCTTCCACTTTAGAGTTTCTATCTTCCATCTCTTGAACTCTGTTTATTATTCTTGTATATGTGGTTCCAGCTTTTTTCTTCATATTTACTATTTCCATCTTTGCCTCATTTTGTGCCTTTTTTTATTGCTTCTATTTCAGCTTTTAGTTCCTGGCATGTTTCTTTCATAGATTTGCCATCTCTTCCAACTTTTTTGTATATTCTTCTATTTCTTTAAGACTATTTTTCATATCTTCTTTGAGAGCTTTGATGATCATCAAAAAGGAATTTTTGATGATACTTCCTTCTGTTTCCTCTTCATTGCTCAGTTCAAGTCCTGTATTTGTAGGATCGCAAATTTCTTCTGGAGTTACCTTGTTGTTCTTTTTATTATTGCATAAGTTTTTGCACTGGCATCTGCCCATGGCCTTAGTGGTTTATGATTAGGTGTCTCCTGGTCAGTTATGGCACTGGGGTTTGTGTGCCTCCTCTGACCTCTGAGGAAAAGGTCTGCTCAATCACTACTGCAATGTCCCTTCTTTTAGGTGTGGCTGGATGAGCCCAGCACTGTGGTGGAATATTCTTTATGCTGTAAACAAAGTAACATTTGGCCTAGGTACAGCCCTGTAGAAGTGGGTGGAGAATCAGAGAACAGGCAGGTAGGAAATCTTGGTGTTAGTCAGTCTCCATCATTCCCCAAAGAATCAGCATGTAGAAACCCAGGTGAGCTACAGGCTATGGGCCAAGTGGTGGGAAGATAAATGGAAATGGGTTGCATTAAGATGAAAGAGCTAGCTAGTAATGTGCTTAAGATATGGGCCAAACAGTTTAAAGGATATAATCATATGAGTCATTTCTTTGGGGGACAAAAGCCGCTGCAAACCAGGTTCCAACCACTGCTGTGCGCGCCAGGTCACAATCCTCCCGGACCCAAGACAGGCCTGGAAACTTACTACAACACCACACAGCCTCTCCCTAGCTCCTGTCTTCTACGGAGAGTCTGAGATCAGCCCCTAGGTATTTATTCTGGTCCTAGAGAGATCGAGGAGCTGGAATTGGATCCCAGAAATTTTTTGGTGAATATTGAGCACTACGTTTCTCCTGAGTGTTAGAATTGCAAGGTGAGACCTACTTATTTACCTCATGCATTGTGTGTCTAATATCATTTTGAGAGCTGTAATATTTCTATTCAGTCTTAGAAGTTTTAGAAAAATAAATAAATCAAAACATTTAATCTGACAAAATCAGCTGTGGGAAATGCTTCCTTGGTTTCTGACCTGATTTAAAGAAAAATAAAATTTGCCTTATGAATAGCATAGTTAAAACTCTACAAATTTTTGGTAAATGAAGTAAGAGGGCAAGAAAAAAGACAAATAACATGAAGTTTACTTAAGAGTATTCCTAGAATATTCAAATTCAGATTGATTTTCAAGAATAATGGAGAATAATAGAAAAATGTAGTTTTCAAGTTTTAATTTGAGGTGAGAAATTTCCAGTTATTAGCTGCTACACTCCGCTTGGAAGTAACTAAGTCACTATAAATGATTAACAAAAGGAGTCTCTGCAATTAACCCATCTGCTAGAATCTGGGGAACAACATGCTGTGTAAAATAAACCAGGCTTCTAAACAGCTGAGCTCACAACTACCAGTGGTACTGAGGAAAGGAGGATGGGAGGGGTGGTTAATGCATTCAATAATTTCTAGATTTCTTTTCTACAGTAGGAACAGTAATGCAGTATTATCTCAAAATAGCTAGACACTGAAAATGATAAATATGTAATATCCCAAGAAATTCACTTATGTGGTCATTCAGCAACATATACAGACATCAAAACACCCCTTATCAACCCATAAGTACATGATGTTTTGTGTCAGTCAAGATATGTGTAATGGCTAAAGATAAGTAACAGCAGAAAAACCCAACTCAGTTAACAAAAAGAAATGAAACTTTGAGTCTATGAATGACTTGTTATATGAAATTTTTAAAAACATACACATATGATTTGCATGTGCTTATGTGTAAGTGTGTGTGTGTCTGTCTGAATGTCTCTGTGTTCCTGTTTTCTCGTTTGTGTGTGCCTTGAGGCTCCTGTGGTGGTCAGAAGCTATTTCCATATCAGCTATTTGCTTCTGTATTGTTTCAAACAGTGTTTTTTTTTTTATTGTTTTTGGTGGTGATTCTTGTGCTACATACATGTCACAAGTGGGCTTGTGAGTTTCTAGGGACAACCCAACGTCTAGCTCTCATCTCTCTATAAGACTCTCAGAATACAGGTTCATGCTACTGAATCTGTAATCTAAAAGGGCTCTATCATTCAGAAGAAAGGCTATGAGACCTTATGTGGCTGTGTAATGCTCTGAGATATAAAGCTCCTGGGATTCTCCTATAATCAAATGAATAGCCACCCTAAGTGCCATCATAAAACTTACATGAATAGAGGTAGAGGTATAGGTAGATGACTGAGAACTGGGCTGAGTTCGTGGTCCAGTTGAGAGTAGGGAAGAGGAATCTATATTAGTAAGGGAATGGGGATTTTGAGGAAAATTCTCACAGCGATGGCTGGCTGGAGCTCTGGGAAGTTCACTGAATCAAGAACAGCCACCTGGGAACCATCTGGAAAAATAACTAAGTCCTCCAAGGATAAGAAACTGTCCACAGACATGGGAAGAATGTGGAGCCTCAAGAGGGGGGGATCAGACTATCTTTCTGTGCATGGACTGGCACTTTGTAGCGCATTTCCTCCAGAGGAAAACATATTCCAGTCTTGATATTAAGATGAGGAAATTGGACTTGCCTGGAGTAGATGCTGATCAGAACCACCTTGGGAATTTTTACCCTTTGAGGGGAAAGGATGGGTGATGGGAAGAGGGAGAGTGAAGGCTGACTGGGAGTGTTTGGGAAGGAGAAGGGACAGGGAGCAAGGGGATACATGGAGAAAAAACACTTTATTTTATAAATAAAAAAGTAGCAAGGGGGAAAAAAAAAGCTCCTGGGCACATGGTATAGGGCAATGCTTAGTCAAATGGGAAACTTATTCTCTCCTGAATGCAATACCTTACACAACAGTGGGGAACAGTCTCCAAATGGCTTAAAACAAGTTTCTTGGAGACATACTAAAATCCAAGGGGGTCTATGTAATACATAAGTAACAGCCATGCAAGTCAGTGGCTCTAAAATTAATGTTATTGTTTTCTGACGTCAGTTTATCAACTTCTACTAGATTAAATCTTGCATAATGCAAATGCTACATATATGTATCATCAAAATAAAACAATATGATATATATATATATGCATACATATATATTACTTTTTTAAAGATGTTTACTGGAACACTGGATTGCTTTGTTTTATATATAGGGCTCTGTGGTTTCAAAATAAGAGCCTTATGGTAGTGTAAAGTTTACTCATTGAATGTTTCTTTTTTACTTATAAATGACCACAGTTTTGAAATATCCCAGTGATATATAACCTTTCAATATTGTTAGAGCAAACAGAAATCTAAAATAAATTCATGTAAGCACCCATTTTTTGTTACATCTGTATACAAGGCAAAATCTGGAGCTTACTTGTTTCATACTTAGTAGATTTTAATAAAAAGAATTTTATTAATTTGCTATATTTAATTTTTCAGCGTTTTCTTTCACTTGCTATTAAATTTCCTTGTATTTAGATACCTTAGCCCTTGGTAAATACATATAAATAGGCTTTCCCACACATTTTGCTAGAATTCAGTGTTTATATAATTTGCTTTTTTATATTCATGAAATGTGGTGTGTACTTTGCTCCCTTGGAAATGACTCACATCTTTGATAAGGGTGTTTCTCTGTTTTAAATAAAATAAAATAATGATTTATGAGGCATCCTGAAACTTTGAGACTTAGGGAAATCATACTGAATTTATAAATAAACAATTTCAATTCCAGTACAATTCTAATGTATGTTTAGTACACTAACTTGAGAAGAGGCTTCATAAATTCCTTCTATTTCTTTTATGTTTATATCACTCTTTTGTTACACTTGAGTCATTTTTCTGTTGTTTTAGGAAAAGTAAAAATTGTAGGACAGACCCACATACTGTTTTTAGTGCTGCCCAGAAAGTAGCTAAGTAATGCCTTGGAACTTTTCTGACCATCATTTCCAGGAAGACATTTACTCCTGTCAATTCTGACACACTATTCCACTGTGCACATGCATTATTTAAGTCTTTCCTGAATTGTGACATTTGCTGTCCAGCAGCATAACTGGCAATTCATGCTGTTTGTCCCTCTCTTTATCTTCTTAGATAATAGTAGACCTAGAATTGAGAAGATTTCTCATATATATTTTAATAGGATAGAAAGTAAATTTATTGTCTAATGTAGCACAGCAAATAAGAATATTTCAAAAATGTATGAGAACTGTTCCAGTATAGTAAACCTTAGAAAGTAAGTCCATAGGTAGGAGAGCTTTTTGTCTACCTGACATCAGCAGAGAAAGATTCAGAGCCATCTGTCTTAGATAGTCTTAGATAGATAAAACTTAGATAGGACTGCTCAAAGCAGTCCTGAGCATATAAATGCACCTTCACTGGGGAGTTATCCAGGATTACTTCCCGTAAAATTCCTGAACATGTCTTTCCTGTGCTAATTGTCATCCTGTCTGATAACCAATCACAGACTTCCTTCTCCCCTGCTGAGCTTAAATCACTTGTGACATAATATTTTTGACCTTGCATTTTCCACTTATTTCTGACCATTGATCACTTTCCTGAGCCTTGAGTAAAACAGACCCATATGAGATTTACATTTACATTTACCCTACCCTAATTCCATTTGCAAGTGCACTAACTAAATTCTACATAACTGCTTATAAATAAGTACAAAATATATAAAATATTTTTTTGAAGTTTTTGAGGTGATGTTAGGATAACATCACACTTTACTTCAAATGACAAGAAAGAAAGTTAGCATAAATATTAGATAAGGAAAGTAGGAATCTTTTCTGACTCCCACTGGCTTTCTTTACTTAATTTTGTGCACTTAATAGTTTTTATCATCAGTATCCACAGTAATTCGCTAACCATCGTACTTAAAATAATGAATTTTAGGAAAAACAATTATATAAACATGCTTTTTATAATCCATTAATGGTTGAGGATACTCTTACCCAAACTGTGTTATTCTAGCATATTCTTACTAAAACTGTGTTATTTGATAGGATATTAAAGACACCCCATGGCTTTAAAACAAGTTTTAAAAATGCTAGATTACTCCAATAGAAATGAGAGTCCAATGATTTTTTAAAATACAATAATGTTATAAAACATGCTAAGTTTAGTTATGCTGTGTTTATGAAACAATTATTGTAGGCAGGTTATTTTGCTCACATTTTTACAGGATTCTAATAGTCAAGGATGTGAACCAGGTGGCAATTGTAATGATTTACTTAAAATTAACTAAGAAGTTCAGTGTGGGCTGTGTGTGAGCTTTAAGTGAAAGTGAACACTTCTTTCATTTGGTAGTAATGAATGTTTCACTTTGGTGTGAACACAAGCAGAACCTCTCCTTAGCACTGTAAGCAAAACAAAACTCAAAGCATGGCATATAGCCTGTTTGTTATGAAGTATGCACTTCACAGCACATAATTAAAATGAAGGAAAAGTTGCCCTAAGACATTTCCAATCTTCCATAGTACATAATTTATGCATCTTATGTAATTGTAAATTTTTCTATCTTTGCTGTTGTTTTATGTTCATAAATAAGAATTAAATAAAAGCTTTAAATTTTATACCTAAAGTCATATTTACATACAGTAAATAACATCAACTCACAGACTGTATTAGTAATATTAAAATTCATGATAGACATGTACAAATTTTCATTTGGTCTTATAACTTATTCACTTAGAGCCAGTCTGTCTTTTACATTATTAAACTTCATTCTAGGAGTATACATAACCTAATGACTGTGATCCCACTATACACCGATACCTTACACATTCCCAAAAATAAACTCAATAATTCAGAGAAAATGTCACCTTGTTTAAAATCACATCTTTGTTTTGTAGTGTGGAAGATGTTTGGATGTTATCATAGCAGAAATTTAGATTCTTTATGTCTACTTAAATACTGCTTATTTTGAAAACATTTTTCTCTAGATTTTCAAATTATATCTTTTCAAATTTGATAATTTTATTTGAAAATAACATTGCAGTACAATACATTTTTACAAATGGGTACCTTCAGAGGACAATATACAGATTGGGAAAACAAAGAAAATAAGAATTCCTGATCTTCCAGTCTGAGTTTGTAAAGCACAGAAACCACTAAAGACATGCAAAGCAAATTGTTTTTTTTAACATATTTCTAGTTTGAACAAGGGTAAACATGGATAAAAAATATAACTTTATTCATAATAAAACATATTTCTAGAAACTGCATGAAAATGACATTACCGAATTTTCCAAAAAATATTTTATTGAAAAAAATAGCACAATATATTCTAATAAGTTTTTTTTTTGTCTCACAGTGCCTTCCCAATCCTCAGTTCTTCACACACCAAATTCCATGCTCTCTTTTTTCACTCTCAATTTAAAAACAAATAGGCAGGCAATTATGACACACCATTTTATTACAGCACAAGAGGTAAATGCAGGTAGATTTCTGTGAAGGTAAATCTCTATGAATTCAAGGAAAGACTGCTGTGCAGAGTGAATTCCAGGGAAGCCAGGATAAAACATCATGTCTTGAAAATACGAGAGAGAGAGAGAGAGAGAGAGAGAGAGAGAGAGAGAGAGAGAGAGAGAGAGAGAGAGACAGGAAAAGGACATTAAAAACTAAAACTGAAAGCAAAGACTTAAACCTATAGACATATGGACACATATTTAAAAAAAAACAAAAATAGACACAGAAAGACAAAATAGAAAATCATACTAGACAATGAAAAAGTCTAAAAAAAATGAGAAAAAAAAACAGAAAATGGCTAAACAAATCAATATGAGACAGTCTCCAAAACTATCATTGAGTTCGTTTTGTATTTGCCATCTGTTGCTGGACACTGACCTAACCTGAAGTGTAGTTAATGTGGCCAATGAAACTACATTGAATAACAATAATGTTATTTGCAAGTGGATGCCAATGGAAGATAGTTTCTTCATTATGAATGAGCTCATGCTTACTTTCCTCTTTAATCACTGTGAACTTGTCTCTGGTTTGAATTTCTAAAGGTCCTGTCCTTGAGATCACAGTCCTGTGAGTTATGTGTATCAGCCATATTTTGTCTGTAGTGCACTATTTTCTTAGTGTCATACATCCCCTCTGACTCTAGAAATCATTCTGCCTTCTCTTTCACATAGCTCCATGAGCTGCAAGAGAAGCAGCTTGATGAAGACAACCCATTTAGAACTGAGTCATTTACTGACAGAGGATGCTTCTCTAAGGGCTTAGCATAAATCTGATCTGTGGTTGTAGCAGTAGTAGGAAGAATCATTTATGTTTCTATGCTCCTTCAGTAGAAGACTAGTATTAAGTTTCTCAGTAGGTCTCTGGGCTATCCATCCATCTTGTCAAGTATTCCTTAAAGCCAAGCAGAAAGTTGTCTGTTATTCCCACATTTGTGTTACTATCACAGCAGCATATTTTGCAGGCAAGACATTATTTCATATTACAAGATTTGTCACCTTGATGATTAACTTTCTCTCTAGTAGCAGGAAGCTTTCCCTCTAAGATCATTAACAATGACTATCAGAATGAGATAAGTTAACAGTTTGGTACCAGCTTAACTTCTCCATGTTTGACGACATAAGTAGGTATTATCTTCAGCAACAGAGTCTTACCAACAGATGGTGGAAACCTAACCATATTCTTCACAATTGCCTGTGGTATTTGGGAGGTATACCATATTCCTCTCTTGGCCAACTATTAAACAAATTGCAAATGATTCTTTGCACTGTAGTTATACTTGGTGGGAAAAGTACTGTTAAGTGCGGAAATGTACCCCCTATTATTTGGAGCCTCCATTTAGATTACTTTCAGATATACATTTTAGGGTCTTCAACAGTAGAAGATTTCCATATTTCCCTCAAGTGGCCCTTAGTGTTAGCTATTTCTTCCCACATTCCTTGTCTTATTCCTCCCTCCCCATAAAATTCTCCCTCTCCAGCCTCTTTGTTTTTTTCTCTATAACTCATCTGATATTTTCTCTTCCTTTGAAATATCTCCTTGGTAATCTAGTCCCTTATTCAATATCTAATTTCTGTAGATATGTGTGTTATAACATGCATATCAAAGGCTTAAATCTAAAATCCACATATGACATAAAGCAAACAATATTTGTCTTTGGGTGTCTGGATTATTTCCCTATGGCTTATTTTTTTAGCTTCATCTACTTTCCTGAAGATTTTATGATTTCATAACTTTAACAATTGAATAATATTCTCATGTGTAAATGTACCATATTTTAATTATCCATTCACCATTTGCTGGGCATCAAGGCCTTTTCCATTTTATGACTACTTAAAATAGAGCAGCAATGAACATTAATGAGCAAGTGTCTCTCTAGTAGAATGGAAATTCCTTTGGGTATTATGTCCAAGAGTGAAATAGTTTTATCTTGAAGCAGATCTACATCCAGCTTCCTGAGAAAGAGCATATTAATTTCTATAGTGGCTGTACAAGTTTGCATTTCTACCAGCCATGCATTAGTGTAACTTTTCCTCATATTTTCACTAAAACAAACTGTTATTTCTCTTATTGTTCTTGAGAATTCTGATTTTCCTTATGACTAACGATTTTGAACATTTATAATGTTTCCTAGCCATTTTTCTTTTAATTTTAGAGACTGCTGTATTTACTTTTGTACTCCAGTTTAAATTGAAATACTTATCTTGATACACTTGTTTTTAATTATTTATATATTTTGATAATAATCCTGTATCAGAGGTAGAAGTTATTTTACCATTGATTAGAGTGTTCCTTTGTCTAATCAGTGGTATCCTTTGCCATATAGAAGCTTTTTAGTTTCATAAGCCTTATTTATTAATTATTATTTTTACTGCCCATGCTAATCAGTGTCCTCTTCACAAGGTCATTTCTGTGCCAATGATTTTTAGACTGTTTTTTACCTTCTTTTCTATAAGACTTAGTGTACTGGATCTTTTGTAGAGGTTCGTAACCCATTTGAAGTTGAGTACTGAGAATGAGTTAAACATGACTAGTACTATTTTCTGAAGATGGTGTGTTGTTTCCAAAATGTTTCTGGTATCTTTGTCAAAAAGCTGGTGTCCCTAGGTTAGGGTTAGGGTTATCTTGGGTTTTTACTTGGTTCCATTATTCAATGTATCTATTTTATAACAGTACCATGCTGCTTTTATTAATTTATCTTTATAGTACAATTAGAAATTAGGGATGGCGATACTCAAATAAGTTCTATTTATTTTTTAGGATTTCTCTCTCTCTCTCTGTTTGTGTGTGTGTGTGTATGTGTTCTTATAAGAACCAAAACATAGGTTGTTTCCATGTTCTTGCTATTACGAATAATGCTACTATGAACATAGTTGAGCTAATGCTTTTGGAGTGTGAATGTGCAACTTAAAGGTACATGCCCAATAGTGGTATTGCTAGATCCATGGCAGATTGATTTTTGAGTGACTGTAATGTCTGTGAAGAGGAGTGATGATATTATGAATCAAGATTTGGGGATTCCTTGAATCTATAGATAGATCACTTATTGTAGACTAGCTACTTTTACCATATTAATACAATGGGTCCATGAGCATAGGATACCTGTCTATAGAAATAGTATTCTGCTGGAATAGATGATTTGATTCTGCTAGAGGAATATTAATGTGGCTGGTAATGTTTGCATTTCAGTGTTGATGTCTAAGCAATAAGTTACAATGATTAAGAAAATTCTAGGTGTTTGTATCTGAGTTTTCTTTATTGGATGACTGTTCCATTCTTTGTTTACTTGTGCAGTGTCTGGGTATTATGCCTATGTATTTCCTGGTAGAAAATGATTCTGCAGCTTTTTTGGGTTGTATTAGATAATAGATAATGTATATAAAAAAAAAAGATTGAGAAGGGCTGTGGGGAATACTTTCAGGAATCAGATTCACACCAAAGGTTGGAGGCACCAGCGAGTTGAGTGTAAGATAGGAGGATGAACTCCTTTGTGTAGGTTGCTGTATGACAAAGACTATATCTGGAGTGATGGAGACAAATGTGCTGGAGAATTCGTGGGTCTGTACAAGAAGAAGAAAGATGGGCATGTATAAGCAGGGTGCTACAGGGCTATGGGTGTGAACGAAGAGTTCCTAGTGCAGAACAGGAAGGAGAGTGAAAGTCCCACGCCAGTGTGGTGACTGGAAATCTTTGGTAAAAAGAGTTTGTTGATATTGTCGTCTGACACAAAGGGAACATTACTGAATTTTAGTTTTACTTTCACCCATTCAGGTTTTAAAAAGCATTAAAAGTCATATCCCATTTTATATATTCTTCTGTGAATTTTAATATCAAGGCTATTTGTTCTGAGTGATTACTTGTTATGTATCAGAAAAGAGGTATATGTGTTTTAAGTCATCTATACAGATATCTCAGAAAAAATATGTGCTTTGGAGACTGCATGCTTTTATGATCTGTGGCATAAAGTTCCCATTCCAGATGCTGTTTGCATAAATTTAACATTCAAATAAATATTGACATAATTCAAATTCAATGCATTTTGGGATCTTTACAGGTAAAAATATCTAGGGAAAATGTCTTTCAAATTATGAGCAAATGCTTTTATTTTTGTCGGAAATATTGTTCTTTTTATTTAGATCACAGATTTCTCAAACAATAAAATTCTTTGTGTTTTACAAATATGACTTATTCCATGCTATACAACAAGGATAAGATTACCAAATAAAGATGAAGGCAGTGGCTTACCAGTTTTTAAACATGTTCTTTTCTTTTAGTGGGATTAATTCATAAACTTAAGTATCATTTCATCTAGTACTGGGGATGGATTTAATTAGTCTCTGATCAAACTTACTTCTTTTGTGAGTTTGTATACATATATATAGATATAGCAATAAATTGCTGATTTTTCAGTTATTTATCTTATCATCAATCTCATATTTTATTATGTTGAGAGTCAACGTTACTGTCTTGTTTTGTCTTTTTTGTTTTTTTTATGTAGAAATAACATTTTATTTTAAGAAGAACATCACTGGTTTTCACTACACTGACTTTATAAAATGTTATGCAATGCATAACTTAGACAATGAATCATTTTGGCAAAGACAAACTTTTTGTTTTAAAAAGACAGACTGTTGTCCACTGTGGCCTTGTCATTAATGTATCCAGGCTTTTCTATCTTTTGATAATTTAAATTTGAAATCACTCAGATTATTTTACTCAGATTCATCTGATTTTATTAAATACAATTTGGATAATACTCATTAAAATGTTTATTCTTACTTTAACTTAACAAAAAGCCTCCTAGGACAGGAGGTACTTAGTAACAGCTGACAATGACTTTGCTGGTTATCTCCTACAGGTGTAAGATTTGAAGTCATCCACAGCTTGACCTAAATGACTATCTTCTGTTTAGACCTATTCCCCATTTTGATGCTGATTTCATTTTGAGACTTCTGTGCTACTGAGAAATCATGCACAGATATAGCGATGAACAAGAGGCCATCTTGCAATAGCCCAAATAACACAGGGAGAGCAGATGCAAATGTATAGTCAGCAAGGGTGTTGGTCCCTAAAGGAAATACTTTAAGACACATTTCAAATTGACATCTGAGAGATCATCAATTCCCGTCAGCATGTATTTTTTGAGACTTTTGTATTAGTCAGACAGGACAGACAAAATAAGAATTATGTGTTGCAGAGATTGCTCAGTGGTTAGGAGTGCTTGCTGCTCTTTAGAAGTCCTTTCAAAACATTGTACAGGAATGAGTTATTCTCTATATAGATTGGTTAATGCAACCATATTAAAAGCTGAAACAATGGAAGTCCTACAGGCTGTGTGCATGCTTCTCTACCCTAATGGGTAGATAATGCTACACCAGTTAAGGGATCAATTATGTGTTTAAACTCTACTTTATCTGTGTTTGATTTCTTCAAACATTTGTTCATTATGGTAGCCTTCAAATACCTACATTATCCATTTCTCTCTAGTGTTGCTGGTTGTTAACAAGAGAAGTTGTTGCTGGATGTTGATTGAACTATGTTTTCTTGGTTTATTTGTTTACATGCCAAGTTTGGGATGTTACCATAGGCCTTTGTCCCTGAAAAAAGATGTCAATAATTATAAAAGCATGGGGACTCTGGAGGTACATCTTCTGTTTTAAAATTTATTCTAAAGTTTTCTTTGTCTAGAATAATTTTTCCCACTACCTTTATTATATTTCCCTAACCTATATGAACTATTTTTTTGGCTAGATTTTACTATTGAGGAGGGGCCCTGAATATGTCAGATAGGATCTATATTGCTGTGATACAATATCAAAATCAATGGGAGCTTGAACAAGGGTATACACAAATAAAAAATATGGCTTTATTCATAAGAAAAGAAGAAAAAAAAACAACACCATAGTATAAAAAAAACTTGAAGAGAAAGAAGATTATTTTACTTTACATTTCCAGATAACAACCCATCCCAGAATGACAGCTTTTCGAAAACTAGAAGAAAAGATAGAGAAGATGAAATTAGTTTTGCAGTTAATGATGAATTGATGTCAAAATTTCCAGACACCCTGAAGAGAACATGGTAATGTACTCTGCAAATAAATTTCTGACCTGTGAAGAAGCATGACTCTTTATAACTCTGCACAATCTCTCAAATTTCTTCTTCTCATTGCCTTGTAAATAAGCAACCTTCCTACCTCTTTATCTAAAAATTTGCCCACTAACAACTGCTACGTGAGGCAGATATGGATTTTCATATCTGTAGGGATGGTCTCAAAATAAAACCTTATTGCTGTTTTCATTTTGTTTTGTTATTATTTTGTTTGCTTTTTATCAGTTTTTTCTTCTATTGAAACTAGAATATTTTCTCATACACAATATCTTCGTTATAGTTTCAATTCTAATTCTAGTTCCTTCCCACCTCTTATCTCCTCCAGATCTACTCCCTTTCTGTCTTCTGTTTGAAAAGAATAGAACTTTAAGAGGAAACAGAAAACATGATAAAATAAAAATGTAATAAGATGAAGCAAAACACATCCTATTAAAGTTAAACGTGAAAATTCAACAAGAAAAGAAAAATGGCAAGAACAAGTACAAGAGTCGGAAATCCATTCTTTTTCATGAACAAATTATTTGAGTCAGGCACCTATTTTATGCTTTATAGGTTAAAAACTGTCTTTGAGATACAGATGGTAAGAATTAACTGTCACCATAATATAAGAAGTAAAATCTTTAATATTTCTTTTTTCTTTTTATTTGGAATAAAATCATATTTTTTTATCCATGTATATCCTTGTTCAACCTCCCTTCCCCCTCCCAACAGTTCCAATCACTCTCTCTTCTCCACATCACCTTATATCCTCCCAAGGAAGGGCAGGAGGTCCCAAAGTCCCAAGGTGGATTAGTTTAGCATCCACTCCAGGCAGATTTGTCTTCCTAACTCCAACATCAAGACTGGGTAAGGTGTTTCTCTGAAGGGAATGGGCTCCAAGCTGCCGGTCCAATGTGCTTCAGATTCCAAGCTGTTCAGTGGTTGTGGTTTGAAGCTTGGACATGCTTTGCTTTTTGCTTTTTTGTTTAGAGTCCACTAATGAGTGAATACATCCCCTGCTTATCTTTATGGGTTTGTGACAACTTGTTCTGGAAGATATTTTCCAAATCCATCCATTTGCCTGCAAATTTTAGGATGTTATTTTTTCTTACTGCTGAGTAGTACTTCATTGTGTAGATGTGACACAGCTTTATAATCCATTCCTCAGTTTAGGGAAATCTAGGTTGTTTCCAGGTTATTGCTACTATGAATAATGCTGTTATGAACATAGTTGAGCTAATGCCATTGGAATGTGAATGTGCATCTTTAGGATATATGCCCAGAAGTGGTATTGCTGGATCCTTGGGGAGATTGATTGCCAGTTTTCTGAGAAACTGCCATACTGCATTCCAGAGTGGCTGAACAAGTTTATACTCCCACCAACAATGGAGGAGTGTTCCCCTTATTCCAGAACCTCTTCAGCATAGGCTGTCATCTGTGTCTTTTTTTCTTAGCCAATCTGACATGTGCAAGGTGGTATATCAAACTTGTTTTGATTTGCATTTCTCTGATGGTTAAAGATGGTGAGCACTTTTTCAAATGCCTTTCAGCCAGTTGTAATTCTGCTGAGAATTCCCTTTTTACTTCTAAACCCATTTTTTAATTGGGTTATTCAAGGTTTTGGGCTCTAGTTTCTTTTGTTCCCTATATATTTTAGAGATCAGTCCTCAGTTGTAGGGTTGGTAAAAATCTTTTTTCCATTCTGTAGGCTGTCATTTTTTCATATTGATTGTTTCCTTGGCTTTACAGAAGCTTCTCAGTTTCAGGAGGTCCCACTTATTGATTGTTGTTATTAGTGTCTGTGCCACTGGTGTTATATTTAGGAAGTGGTGACAAGGCCAGTGCATTGTAGGATACTTCCCATTTTCTATTCTATCAAGTTCAGTGTGGCTGGAGTTATGTTGAGGTCTTTGATGCACTTGGATTTGAGTTTTGTGCAGGGTTACAGGCTTGGATATATTTGCATTTTTCTACACACTACCATCCAGCTATGCCAACACCATTTGTTAAAGATTTACTATCTTTTTCCCATTGAATATTTTGGGCCTCTTGTTCAAAGATCAGGTGTTCATAGGTTTTTGGGTTAATGTCTGGATCCTCAAATCTATTCCATTGATCCACAAGTCTGTTTTTATGCCAGTCCAAGGCTGTTTTTATTACTGTAGCTCTGTAGTATAAGTTGAAGTCAGAGATGGTGATGTCTCCTGAGGTTCTTTTGTTGAGCAAAAATGTTCTGACAATCCTGGCTTTCCTGTTATTCCAAATGAAGTTGAGTATTGTTCTTTCAAGGTCCATAAAATATTGTATTGTAATTTTGATCAGAAGTGCATTGAATCTGTAGATTGCTTTTGGTAGAATGCTCTTTTTACTATGTTGATCATATCTGTCCAGAGACATGGGAGAGCTTTCCATTTTCTGATATCCTCTTAAATTGCTTTCTTCAAGTATTTAAAATTTTTGTCAAATAGATCTGTTACTTCTTTGGTTATAGTTACTCCAAGTTATTTAATGCTATTTGCAGCTATGATTTTTATCTTTATTGTATACGAGGGCTACTTATTTCTTTGAGTTAGTCTTGTATCCTGCTACATTGCTGAAGGTGTTTATCAGCTTTAGAATTTCCCTCGTAGAATTTTTTAGGTCACTTATGTATACAATCATATCACCTGCAAATAGAGATCGTTTCACTTCTTTTCCAATTTGCATCCTCTTAATCTCCTACTGTTTTCTTATTTCTTTAGATGAAATTTCAAGAACTATAGTAAATAGATAAGGAGAGAGAGAACTTTCTTGTCTAGTTCCTGATTTTTGTGGAATTGCTTTGAATTTTTCTCCTTTAATTGTGGTGATTGCTTTTGGCTTCTTGTAAATCGCCTTCATTATATTTTGATATTTTCCTTGAATTTTTTATCTCTCAAAAATCCTTTTATACTAAAGGAGTGTTGGATTTTGTCAAAGGCTTTGTCAATGTCTAAGGATATGATCATGTGTTTTTTTTTCCTTCAATTTGTTTATATGATGGATGACATTTAGAGTTTATTGTATGTTGAACCATCCCTGCATTTTTCAAATGAAGCTGACTTGATCATGGTGGATGGTATTTTTATATATTGTTGTAACAGTTTGACAAAATTTTGTTGATAATTTTAGCATCAGTATTCATGGGGAGATTCTTCGGTAATTCCCCTTCTTTGTTGTGTCTTTTAGTGCCTTGGCTGTTAGGGTAATTGTGGCATCGTAAAAGGCATTTGGAAATATTTCTTCAGTTTCTACTTTGTAAAACTGTTTGAGAAACAGTGGTCATAATTCTTCTTTTTTTTTAGGATACTTTTTTCTTTATTTATTTTCTCCTTAATTTGTTCATTGTATGGTACTGGCTTTTAAAATATCAATTATGCTTTAACATTTTTGGAGCTCAGATATGATTATATAGTCAAGGCTGGGCACAAACTCATGGTTCCTGATACCTCAATATTATTGCTCTTTTAGGAATGTCTCAAATGTTACCAGCACATTTCTTTTGTTCTAAAGTCTAGAAGTCTTTTTGGTCCTAATTTTCTCTGGTTTCTCTGCTGCCTTCTATCTTGGTCTGATTGATTTTTTTTTTCCTTCTTTATTTTGTATTTATCAAAAAAAAACACAGTAAAAAGAATTTAAAATGTGGAAGAGTTAACAATAACTATACAGAGGATAAGAATGATAAGCATGGCTTATCAAGGGAAGAAATACAAATAAGATTGCTACACCTATATTTTCTTTGTGTTCATCTTTCCCTCTGAATTTTTTTTTCCATCCC